>CAUYQV010074396.1:0-12452 GCA_963574575.1 Galagoides demidoff
TTTTTTTTTTTTGGTTGCAGCCATCATTGTTGTTTGGCGGGCCCGGGCTGGGGATTCGAACCTGCCACCTTAGGTGTACGTGGCTGGCACCTTAGCCAATTGAGCCACAGGCGCCGAGCCTATCCTATTTCTTATAGTGGGGGAAACTGAGGCTCAGATGGGTAATAGTATCCTTGAAGGTCATAGCATCACTCTCTTCTACATCAGAATATATCTGCAGACTTGGGGCCCAAGTTCTTAACTATTAAACTTTATGGTGCCAAGAAGATTCCCTTCACTCATTTGTTCAGTATTTATTGAGCAGCTACCATATGCCCATGACTAAGCTCACAGCTAGGAACAAAACAGACAAGATGTCCCTCGGAGTCTATTAGAGAAAATGAAGGTCCGTAAGCAATCAATATTTAACTACCAACAAACAGTTAGACTGCAATATTTAATTAAGTCCAAGGTGATGGTGCTTCTGTAAGAACAATGCAGGCCAAATGCAGTATGCCTCACTCTGATGGGGGGTGCTGAGGGACACAGGACAGTCAGCTAGGGATGGTGTGGGGGAGAGCACTCCAGACAGAGTTCCTGCCTTGTGCAACCACTGAAACTGGACCAGAGCTGGCTTGTCATTTCCAAGGACCAAATGGTGCCAGTGTGACTGAGAAGAAGTGAGCCATCAATGGGGGAAATGTGACCCAAGTGGCTCAATGCCAGTCTTCTTCCTACTCTGTGCACACTTCATTCTTCTGGGGGCTCTGATTCGTCTTTTCAGAGGAGACCAGGCTCCGGTCCTTTGTGACTTAGAAACAATGAGAAGGCAGGACAGAGCAGGGATTGGGGTCTGAGAAGGAAGGACTGTCTGCAGGGGAGGTGGGAGAACTGGTTTTCAGAAGCAGTCTGAGGAGGACCTCACGGTCCTGTACACATAGTCACTCTCTCCCTGGCCTGTGTGTGTGTGTGTGTGTGTCTGTTCAGGAGACCCAGGGAAACCAGGCCTTCACTAGTCTTGGTTATAACCAGCAATTAGCACACAGTAATGAGCAGCTATCTTGAAGCCACTCTTCTAAGTCACTATCTTATCACAGGATTGCCAACCATCAAGGCTGATGGCCACCAGAGGCCTAATTTTCAGATGAAGAAGAAGAGACAGCCCCAGGCCATGCAGCTTGTTATGGGCCAATCTTACTGAGCTTCCTGGAAGCAGCAGCATGGCACCATGTTTCATGTTTAGGTACAATCTCTCACCATCTACCAGACTCCTCCTTTAAAGCACAGCTCCTGCCTCTCTCCACACATGGTGGCTTTGCAGAGCAATTCTGGAGCTACTCACGGAGACAATGTCAACAGCATCCACTGCTGTAGCCTATAAGGACCAGAGCGGCCCCTGGGCTGTCTGAATTCTATTAGACAAGGAATTCCTGGATGAGAGGGAAATCCTAGTGGGCAGCCAGTAGGCCCAGGGCAAACAGAAAAACCCAGCATTTTCATGCCACTGGTAGAAAAACTCCATTCTAAACCAAACTCAGGCTCAGGGCGGTTTCTCAAAGGAGTGTTCCCAAGTAACAGGAAGGGTGTGTGGTCAAGCCTGTTGCGAAGGCCTCGCTGCCCAATGTGGTCCTCCACCGTGACAAGTGAACAGAGGTGACACGCCCTCCATGAAGACTAGGCTGAGCACCCAGAGGAGGAGAGACACCCTAATCTAATAGATACACCCCGTTATATTGATTTCTTGGCACATTATACACTTGCACAACTGTTTAGGGCAACCCAACAAGAACCTGTTGGGTATTATGACAGAAGGGGACACTGAAGCTCTGAGGAGTGTACTGACCAGGCCAAGGGCACACCACGAGTGAATGCAGATGTGAGAGGGCGCCTCTGACTCAGTGGCCTCAACACCCCAACTCCAGCTTTCCCTGCCATACATGAATACTTGGACCCACAGGGGCCAAACTAGGGGAGCAGAACTGACTTAGTGCAGGAGAGAAGAGCTGAGGTTCTGGACCCACTCTGAGGGTCAAATCCCACTCTGCCCTCACTAGCTGTGCAGCCCTTGGCCATCCATTTCTGGGCCTCAGCTTCTTCATCTGTAAAACAGCCACCATGGCGGCTCTCACCTCACAGGATGGTGGGGAGAGCGGCTGAGGACCATGGTTACCTGCTGATGTGATCCCCGTCCTTCAGTGGGTTCTGGATCTCCTCACAGGCTGTCAGGAGGGCAGCTGCCAAACACACTGAGTAGGCGGCACTGGAGCCCAAGCCTGCCCCAGTGGGCAGCTCTGACCATACCATGATGTCCAGGCTCGGCAGGGCCCTGAAACACACCCGGGCACCAAACATGACTCTCCTGAAGACAGATGAGGTGGTAATGAGGTGCCAACAATGAACCAGGGGCTGACACCCAGGGCTCAACATTGGCAGGGCCTGACTCATTGGCCTAGTTTTTTGCACTTAGGATTTCCTGACCCCAAAGGTGGTGTCCCTAGTGGACAACAGGGCTCACGCTGAAAGACACAACTAGAAAACAGGTGTCATAGTCCTCTGAATCACTGTGCTGTTCAACCAGAGCTCCTCCTAAAAGTGCCTGGCAGACTGTCATCCCCTTCCTCCAACCTTCTTCCCCCCTCCCCTGCCACCCTGGGCTCTCTTCCGGCCCTGCTCTTAGTACACGCTGGGCCCTCTGCCTGCGACAGTCTCATGACTCTTTACTCCCCAGAGAAATCAAATGTCACTTCCACTGTGCTACTTTTCTCTGACGGTCATCCCTAGCTCTCTTCCCAGGTCCCCTCAGCATGCAATTAACCCCCATGGCCGCTCAGTGCAGTGCACTAAGTTGTGTGTTCACAGGGAGGCCTCTCCACCAGACAGTATCTCCCAACCCTGTCTAACACAGGGCTGCTTTTGATCACTAGAAAATTCGGAATCAGTGCATCTTAAAGGTATTTCCCCCAAGCGAGTGGGAACTGTCAAACTTCATGCTCAGTCATTTCCACTAAGTACTTTTCCCATTTTCTAAACATAAAAATCATAACACTGAAATTACATGTGCCCACCCCATCCAGACAGGAAGATTCTGGAATTACACCTCTGCCCCTGAAGGGGACACGCCTCTCTCAAATTTAAAATCCCTGCTTTGGATAACAAGTGTCAGGTCATTTATGAATGATCCTCAGCGCAGTGCCCAGACACTGGACCCTGCTGCTCAAGGGAAAGGTGGCCCTTGGATGTATTTCCCTTTGGGTTCTGGACAAAAAAGAAAAAAATGGCGAAGACTCACTATGTGCCAGTTATCCAGTTATAGTGCTAGCCTCATTTTATATGTATTTCTAATTCTCCCTATAGTTTTCTGGGAAAATTGTTAATAATAATAGCTAACATTTATCAAGCTGCATGCCAAGCACTTTACATTTAACCTCATAACTACACTGTGAGGTAGGTACTATTACAATACCCATTTTGTAGACAAGGAAGCTAAGGATAAGCACCTCAAGCAAGCTAGTAAAGGGTATAGCTAGGGCCTGAACAATGCAGTCTGCCTCTCAAGCTCCGACTTTCTATCACCAGGTGTTACAGTCCTGTCCCTGTCTCGAAGCCAGCTTCCCCAAAGGCAGATAACCCAGATTATTATTGTAAAGGGTACAGTGAACACAAGCTTCACTCTGCTAATCAAAGGGTTTTCCTGGAGCCAGTGAGATGTGAACAAAGTCACCTCCCTAGGCCTGGCGTGGGAGGGGCCACACCTTGGATCCAAAAATGGAATTTGGCTTTGGTTCTACTGAAGCTGAGAACTGGAGGAAGTATGAGGCTAAGCTGTAAATGTTAGGATTAAAGTGGACTAGATTAACTCCCCAGCTCAGCTAACTAGCTGCATGGCCTTATGTGTCTTCATCTCCAAGCCTTGGTTTCTCCAGGTGTAACTATGGTTTCTCCATAGTACCTTTCTCCTGCAGTGGCTGTGAATGGTAAAAGCATGCTTTATATAAAGTGTTTGGCAGGGGGCCTGGCACATTATGAGGAAGCCCTGCATCCTCCAGCAGCAGCAGGAACTGAGACCCTTCCCATTTCTCCGTGGGAGGCTGAATCTGGACTCCTTCCCCAGACCATGCACACACCTCTGCTTCCGGCAGATGGACAGGTATAAGTAAAGGAAGGCCAGCACAGCCAGGCGCTCGGTGACAGTACAGTCATCAGGGAAGCCTGCCATCTCCTTCAGCTTCTCCACTTGCTCTGGGGTGGGTGCTGTGACATCACCTTGTCCTGTCCCACAGGCAAACAAGCAAACACAGGTGGGTGAGAGGCCTCAGGTGCTCTTATAAACAGCAGAATACAAAAAATTCAGTAGTTATTGGAATCAGAACATGGATAGACATGAATTTATGGTTCGATCCATCCAATGACTTCAAGCACACTTAGGTTTGAATCCTGACTGTGCCATTTACTGGCTATGTGGCCTTGAGCATGTGATTCAACCTCTCCGAACTTCAATTTCTCTCCTTTGTAATATAAAGATAACAATAATACCTCTTCATAGGGTTGTCATGAAGATAAAAGTTAAATAAGAGATGTAACATTTTTAGCACAGCTCCTGACCATGTAGTAAGTGCTTAATTAACAGTAGTTTGAACACACATACACAATGCTAGCTTAACAATTAAAGGCTTGGGTTCTATCACACAAAATCAAAATCAAAGGGAGTATTAAGTTATTCCCCAACCAAAAGATAATGAGTGAGAATAGGCTGTTTGAATAAAACCAGTAAACATGAGATGTTGCTTTGGCAGGAAAGGTGAGGTAGCCGGTTTTTTCCCAGTGACATGTATGAGGCTGGGCACTTTCCTCAGAGACATGGAGGAGGCAGAGCAAGTCTGATCAGCTTGCCTTTAAAACAACACTGCCCAAGCCTCGAGTCACATTCTAAAGGGAATGGGAAATGGTGCTGGGTGTGCCTGGTTAGGAAACTTCAGAGCACCTGTTAAGTGCCCGGTAAATATGTGCTGAACAAATTAATGATACACTCTAAAGCCCCAGACCTTTCAGAGTTCTGTGATAGAGATGGAACAGTTGGTAAGAGCCTGGGCTTTGGGATTTAGAGATAGGCAGTTCTGAATCCTTTCTATCTTACTAACAGCTGTGTGATCTGAGCCATTTGACCTTGACTCAAGTTTCACATCTGTATAATGGTGATGAATATCACCATCTACATCCAGAGGATGCTGGAGAATTCTGGAGTGCTAACCTATGTCAACATGCTTATCAGTGCTTGGCACACACACATAATTAATAAATGTTCGTTGTGTTTCTTACTATTAGGAGAGAGCAAAGGGACATAGAAAGAAAGATAGTAAATCCTCATAACCTAGTAGACAATGTCTCCAAAGGCTCTGATTCTTGTTGTTTCCTTCTTGAGGGATACTACCAAGCCTCTATCTATATACTGCGTTCTGCATCAGAGCCCTGGTGCCCACCTCCACTCCTGCTGGATCCTCACAACAGCCTCAGTCAGGCTGTACCACTCTGCTCACTGCCCAGAGGGTTAAGTGACCTGCCCAGGCCTGCATTGGGAGTGGGAGTGTTCTGAGACATGTTCTACCATGTCTGCCTGTTTCTATCCTGAGTTACTGACTATAAAAGTAGCAGCTGGTTCTCAGGGGCCATTTTTGGCCTGGTTGGGTAGCCCTCTATACCAAGCAAAGTCCAGGTGCTCTAGTTGGCTGTTTTCTGATGCATGCTCCAAAGCAGTGGCTTTTAACTGAGGGTGTTCTTGGAATGATCCAGGGGAACCCCTTTCAAAAACTCCTCCCACTACTACCAACTCTCACAAGAAGAGGGATAGGGCCAGGAATCCATTTGTGTTGGTAAAAACAAAAGCAACAAGCACAAGAAAACCCTCCCAGGTGATGCCAAAGCATAATGGGGTTGAAAATGGTTAGTCTAAAATGAGGATTTTTGACTCTTACTCCAGGTTGATGCCATATATGGGAGTGGCTCTTTTGGGGAGCAGGAAGCAGGTACCCCAGTATTCATGTCCAATTTGGAAAAAAATCCCAGAATTCTCATTTGCCCCACCCTGGCTGAGAAACATGGCTCCAAATAATCAGGCATTAGCTCAAAAAGGAGACAGCAAATTGAGAACAAAAGACAAACCCCAGCTCTGGAGCAGGTAGTGCCACTGATGGAAAGAAATGCCTGCTTACAAGTGGGTAAAACATCCCAATGCTGTCACAAATCAGCACAGAAGCCTGCGTACACTGGCATGTAAAGACAATCTTCACACACACACACAAAATACACATTTATGAATGGTTTATGCATATGGCCTGACATAACTTTAGTTACAAACCAAGATATTTCCCTACCCCAATCAATCTGACTACCCCACCTATAGAAAATAATGCAGAACAATTAATGTCAGAATTGCTATAGTCATTATTAGGAGGAAAAGGGGCAATAACAGGTGATCTCTTTTTTACTTATAATTGCTCAATATTGGCTGTATTTTCCAATAATAAGCTTAAGTTTCTTTTATTTTTAATGTATATTTTTAAGAGACAGGGTCTTACTCTGCCACTCAGCCTGGAGGGCAGTGGCACTATCACAGCTCACTGCAACCTCAAATTCCTAAGCTTAGGCAATCTTCCTGCCTCAGCCTCCTGAGTAATTAGGACTCCAGGCTCATACCAGCTAATTTTTAATTTTTTTTTTTTTGAGACAGAGTCTCAAGCTGTCGTCCTGGGTAGAGTGCTGTGGTGTCACAGCTCACAGAAACTTCAAACTCTTGGGTTTAAGTGATTCTCTCACCTCAGCCTCCCAAGTAGCTGGGACTACAGGCACCCACCACAATGCCTGGCTATTTTTTTTTTTTTTTTAAAGACAGAGTCTCACTTTGTCACCCTCAGTAGAGTGTTATGGCATCACAGATCACAGCAACCTCCAGCTCTTGGGCTTAGGTGATTCTCTTGCCTCAGCCTCCCAAGTAGCTGGGACTACAGGCACCTGCCACAACGCCCAGCTATTTTTTTGTTGCAGTTTGGCTGGGGCCGGGTTTGAACCCACCACCCTTGGTATATGGGGCCGGTGCCCTACTCACTGAGCCACAGGTGCCACCCTGCCTGGCTACTTTTTTGTTGTAGTTGTCATTGTTGTTTGGCAGGCCCGGGCTGGATTCAAACCTGCCAGCCCCAGTATATGTGGTTGGCACTCTAGCCACTGAGCTATAGGCGCCAAGCCTAATGTTTAATTTTTTTCTGGAGACAGGGTCATGCTATGTTGGCCCAGGCTGCACTTGAACTCCTGGCCTCAGGTGATCCTCTCACCTTGGCTTCCCAAAGTCCTGGGATTAGAGGCATGAGACACTATACCTGGCCATTTTAAAAAATAACATTTAATTATACAAAATGCCAATTCATTCTCCTTGTTAAAAACAGTATATTGGGTGCCTACTGAAGGAGAAGCAGAAAGGACTGACATTGCCTGACTTCAGTAATCAAAGCAGTGTGGTACTGATGAACGTAGTCAATGGACCCGAATAGACAACCCCAAAATAGACTCACATAAATACAGGCAACTGCTCTTTGACAAAGGAACAAGTACCATACTGTGGAAAAACATAGTCTTTTCAACAAATGGTTTTGGAACAACTGAATATCCATGTGCAAAATAATTAATCTAGACACAAAAATTATACCTTTCACAAAAATTAACTCAAAATAGATCATAGACCTAAACGTAAAGCTTAAATGTATAAAACATCTAGAACAGCGGTTCTCAACCGCTGTCATGACCCCTTTGTAACAATGAAAATACATCCTGCATATCAGATATTTACATTACAATTCAGTAGCAAAATTACAGTTATGAAGTAGCAACGAAAACAATTTTATGGTTAGGGGTCACCACAACATGAGGAACTGTATTAAGGGGTCGCGGCATTAGGAAGGTTGAGAACCACTGACCTAGAATAACTACCCAGCTGCCCTCCTTTTATCCTCTCTTTAGGGTCCTAGGCTCTTTCTACCCCTGGTTTCTCCTCCTTGGACCTACCCAGAAATCTTGTGTCCAGCAGCTGAAGACTCGCCACATCCCAGACCTGCTTGACACCAATGTTTGGTAAGTTGAGGCCCACTTTCCCGTTGCTGTGGGGTTCAAGCCGAAGGAATGTTCTCAAGTTCAAGGCCACAGCCAGTGCTACCTACAGAATAAAAGGCAAAAGCAGTAAGACCAACTTACAGTAAGACCAATGTGCTAAGGCAAATATTAGCATGCAGGTCACTCCCACCTATGTCCTTGGCAGACACTGCTAATCAACCTTGGCACACTCTCCCACTAAACCTGGGCATAACTACTACCAATCAATTAGGAGTTAACATACACTTATATTTGCCTTCTCTATGCAAAACTTCAGAAGTTCTTAAAACCAAGGAATCACTTCTCCATAATCATCATTTTTCAAAGAGAAATATGTTAGGAATATTAGGCAGTTAGTGTGGAGGATGGAAAAAGTATGAGCTTTAGGTTCAAATGGATTTAGGTTCACTCTTGAGCTCTACCAAGGCTCTCTTAAGCTTCAGTTTCCACACCTGTAAGACAGGATAATAAAAGGATGTACCTCAAAGGGTAAGTGTAAGCCTATAGAACAATGAGCCAAATAAACCTCTTTTCCTTTAAAAAAAAAAAGGGTAAGTGTAAGGGTTAAATGAAATAATGCATGTTCTGACTCCTTTGCTAGAAAATCTTTCCAACTTCTAAGCTTACAAACATCTGAGAGCTCAAGAACTCAGTTCTCTCAAATCTCTTTACTTCTACACCGAAGCTCCCTTCCCAGGTGATCTCATTCCACCTGCAGGGTTTTATTTTCTCTATTATGCGGAGCGAGGCCAGAGAAGCCCTTCAGTGGACAAAAGACCTATCTTTTCCTTGCCTGCCTAAGGAGAAAATGACCAGCTCACCAATCTGCTCCCTCTGGTTCAGGGAATCCTTTTACCTCCTTGCAAGATTAGCATCAGGAAGAAGTAGTGCCCAATCTTTGAAGCCTCTGCAGGCTTTTTACCTTGCCATGGACCACAGCATGTTCTCCATGAAGGATGACTTTCCCTGGAGCAGACACCAACAAGACTTCTGACAACATAGCTCCTGGAACTCTTGAAAGGAAAAGCCAACAGAAGAGCAAAGGTCCCCAGATGTTAGAACCTGCAGAAGAGACCTTATTTGGTTTGTTGATTTATTTTTTGGTAACCACAGGAAGGCTGATGACCTTAGGGAATGCCTAGTTCAAGTGCATCATTATAACAAAAAAGGCAATTATTTTCCAGCATTTGCTATGTACCAGAAAGGCAGCACAGTGCAGCAATCAACTGGACACATCAGACAGATCTGGGTTCAAATCCCAGCTCTTCCACTTCCAAGTGATGTCATCTTAGCTAACTCACTTAAATGACTATGAACCTCAGTTTCCCCACCTTATATGGGGACACAATAATGTTACCTGCCCCAAGTGGGTTGTTAAGAAGGTTAAATTAATGCAAGGGAAACAGCAGTGTCTGGCACATGGCAATCACTCAATTACTTACTGGTAGCTACTTACTACTGGCTCTGTTCTTGGTTTTAGCTTTTACCACTACTACTTCTGTTAAAGGCAGAAATTTAAATGAAATCATAGACCCGAAAGAACTCGTTCCTGGCCATTTAGGCTGTTTCCAACGTGTGACAATTATAAAACAAGGCTGCAGAAAACAACTGTTATGCCTCGTTTTGCACACTTAAAGATTTCTGCAAGACGAGTTCTAGAAAGTGGCTTGCAGGATCTATGGATATATGCATTTTACATTTTTATAAATTACGCAAAATTGCCCTCTTATACTAAGACCTTATTCGCAGGATGAGCCAATACTGTCGTGATCCCCATTTCCTAGGGAGAGAAACAGGCTAGGAGGGGAGAAGCCTCTCTTGCTATTCCGAAAGTTCGAAATCACATCTGTCAGATTCGATGTTGCCGACCCTTCAGGACGGATTCCCAAAGTTGGGGAAACTGAACCAGAGAAACTGGTCGCCGGGTTTAGGGTCGTCCTGGATCTCGTACCTAGAGCCCACTAGTCCCTCACCCCTGGCTTCTCACCTGTCACCGCTGCCGCTCCTCCTCGCCTTGAGCCGAAGCAGCTTCTCTACTCTGAGTCCCCGAGCGCCCCCGGGGAGGGGGCCTCTTTTGCCCACCCAATGAAAGCGCGTGATCTGGGAGTCCCTTCACCAATTGGCTTGAACGTTGGCCAATAGGTGGTGTAGCCAACCCGTCCCAGTTCTCCCGCCCTACTCCTTCTATAAACCAATGGGAAACAAGTACCTGGGAGGTTCCCGCCCTGGGTCGAGAGTTACGGACCAATTAAAAATGGCGGCTGAGCGGTGGCGCGGCCGGCAGTGGGTGGAGTCACCCCGGGGCCTGGACGGGAACCTGGTGGAGTCAGCCCTCTTCAAGCGGCCTGGCTCATGGCTGTGTGGGGACTGAGAGGCCGGCTAGGCCTGCGTGGGTGCCTCGGCACCGGCAGCCTCCTGCATCCCCGTTTCCAGAACCTCGGCCCTCAGGGCGTGGAAGACGGGGACAGGTGAGTGGCTGGCTGGGAGGGTAACTCAAACACCTACCGTGAATCGCGGTGTAGTCGCCATGGGTACGTCAAATGGTCATGAAGTCACCGCGGCAACCGCTACGTGACGTCCCCTGGCTGTCCTGACATCATCATGACAACGTGAGCAGCGTGTGCCCAGGAGATCAGGAACTCCTTGGGCTAGTTGGAAGGAAACCCAGCTATCCCGGGACAGGGTGGGGCAATTCCCCTGTGGGCCAGGAGGGTTCTTGACTCGGATTTAGACCCATCGCTGAAGCAGTTTATACTCCAAGACACACAGATACACCAACACCATCTGAAGATGGCTTTCCAAATACACCTTGAAACTTGCTCCCCAACCCAGACCTCAGACCCATAGAAATACCATGGATTAATGGGTTCATGCAGGTCGTAAACTAGTGATTTCCCTGTTGAATAACCGTGTAATGTCACTTTTTAATTTTCAGTTCTAAACAGTATTTGTTATGCTGTTACATGAAAATGCTAGTTTCTGAACCCTGATTTGGCAATTCTTTATTTCTGCATATACATAAAGTGTCATAGAATGCAAGAGGCCCAGGTTTCTTTCCCTCCCAAAGGACCTGACTTGGCTTAGTAGAGGATAAAGTTTTGGGTAGGATAGAAGTTACACTTTGTGCTCTCACACAGTCTCAGGTGGGAATCTCAGCCCTACTTCTTCCTTCCTGGATGACCTGGGAAAGTGAGTCGCACTCTGTGAACTACATTTTCCTCAACAGTAAAAGAAGGGTCATAGGTAGTATTTACCTTTGGGACTATGGAAAAATTCCAGGCATAATTCCAGGAGATAATGCTTGTAATCCCCTTAGCATAGTGCAGGGACTACAGTAAGTAATCAGTACTTTCAGCAAATATTGAGGATCTGCATTGCACAGTGCAGTGTCTTAGCTGCTCTGTAGATATAGCTGTGGGCAAGACACAAAGGCTGCCCGAAAACGGCTTGCAACTAGAGAGCATGGAGGGGAAAGATGTCAACAAGAGATTACTGTTCTCTTCCTGCCATTTTTCCATACTACCATAACGATACTCATGAACGTCCTGGCTGATGCTGTTAAGAGCATCAACAATGCCAAAAAGAGAGGCAAACACCAGGTTCTTATGAGGCAGTGCTCCAAAATCATTGTCCAGTTTCTCACTGTGAATCTTAAGGCATGATTACATTGCAAATTTGAAATCATCAGTGCTTACAGAGGCAGGAAAATTATTGTGAACCTTACAGACAGGCTAAACAAGTGTGGAGTGACCAGCCCCAGATTTGATGTGCAACTCAAAGATCCAGAAAAATGGCAGAATCATCTTCTCCTATCCTGCCAATTTGGTTTCATTGTACTGACAGTTGTCAGTACCTGGCATTGGACCAGGAAGAAGCAAGAAGAAAACACACAGGAAGGAAAATCCTAGGATTCTTTTTCTAGAGATGTAATATATGCTTAAAAATAAAATGCCTCAGTGGACCAAAAAAAAGAGAGAGATTACTGTCTAAGAAGTTAGGGGTAAATCCTGCCTCTGAGCTTATAGCAGCAGGCTGAGACCCACTGAAGGAGGTGCCCCTCTGTGGAAGCCAGGGAAACTCACCATCACTTGATGTCTGTTTCTCGTTAGGCCACAGCCTTCCTTGAAGACACCCAAGAGCCCAAAGATCTACACCAAAACAGGAGACAAAGGTAGGGTGGGACCAGGTGAAAAATGCAAAGAAAGACTTGTGGCAGGCCGGGTGTGGTTGCTCATACCTGTAATCCTAGCGTTCTGGGAGGCTGAGGTGGGTAGATTGCCTGAGTTCACAGGTTCGAGACCAGCCTGAGCAAGAGCGAGACCCCATGTCTAAAAGTA
>CAUYQV010074402.1:0-14146 GCA_963574575.1 Galagoides demidoff
TCACAGCAACCTCAGACTCCTAGGCTCAAGCAATTCTCTTGCCTTGGCTTCTCAAGTAGCTGGGACTATAGGCACCTGTCATAGCATTGGCTGTTTTTAGAGATAGGCTCTTGCTCTCACTCAGGCTGGTCTCCAATGCCCGAGCTCAAGCAACCCACCAGCCGTGGCCTCCCAGAGTGCTAGGATTACAGATATGAGCCACCATGCCCAGCCCTTTTATTTCTTTTTATTTTTTATTTTTTTTTTTTTTTGAGACAGAGCCTCAAGCTATCCCCCTGGGTAGAGTGCCATGGCATCACAGCTCATAGCAACCTCCAACTCCTGGGCTCAAGCGAGTCTCCTGCCTCCGCCTCCCAAGAAGCTGGGACCACAGGCGCCCACCACAACGCCTGGCCATTTTTTGTTTTTTGGTTGCAGCCGTCATTGTTGTGTGGCGAGCCTGGGCTGGGGATTCGAACCCGCCACCTTAGGTGTACGTGGCTGGCGCCTTAGCCGATTGAGCCACAGGCGCCGAGCCACATCACAGACATTCTTACAGGTCAGTACTATAGAGATAATCCATTAAAAAATTCCTGCAGGCTCAGCACCCATAGCACAGTGGTTATGGCACCAGCCACATACATAAACCCAGTGGTTTTGACTGAGGCTGGCGGGTTCGAACCCAGCCATGGTCAGCTAAAACAATGACAACTGCAACAAAAAAATAGCTGGGCGTTGTGGTGGGCACCTGTAGTCCCAGCTACTTGGGAGGCTGAGGCAAGAGAATTGCTTAAGCCCAAGAATTGGAGGTTGCTGTGAGCTGTGATGCCACAGCACTTTACCAGGGGTGACATAGTGAGACTCTGTCTCAAAAAAAAAAATTCCTGCAGAACATTCTGTTAGATGGAAATACTTTAGTTTATTCTACTATTCCCTTATTAGTGGATATTATGTTGTTTTTGTAGCCACTATATATAATGACACCATGCATTCCTTTTATATCCTTAAGTATTTATGCTTTCCCCACAGTGAAAATGCTGGGTCAAACAGTATACAGATTCAAGATTTATGTAACTACTACCAGAGTTGAAAAAGTTGAAGCAATGTACATTTCCATTAGCAGTGCATGAGTGTTCATCAACATTGAGTACTATCAATCTTTCAAGTTTTTTTTTTTCCAGTCTGAAGGGTAAAAAGAATTTCTTTGTTACCTTAATATGCATTTCCCTGACTCCTAGGCAGGTTGAGAATCTTGTATTGTCATATAGGGCTTGGCAATTTGCATTCTGAAACATTTTCTTCTGTGGCTCTGAGCTGGCAGGAAGAGATTTTCTGCTGTGATTTTTTTTTTCTGTTTATAATCTTTGCCATTTTTCTGTTGTATGGATTGCCTTTTTTTCATATCAAATTAGGATAGATAAAAGCATTGACATTTTCTAACTTTCAATGCACAAACCTCACCCACTGTTCAGTTTACTACTAAAAATTTCCTTCTTTTTATGCTATTATAAATTAAAATGTTTTGTTTTTTTTTTTTTGAGACGGAGCCTCAAGCTATCCCCCTGGGTAGAGTAAATTAAAATGTTTTCTTAATGTCACTTTGGCTTGCTCATTGCTTGTGTATACAAATACATTTAATATTTGTATGTTAAAAAATAAAAATGTTAGGGCTACAATTCTTATTCTATCTTATGTGTTGCAAATATTTTCTCCCAGTTTGTTTCTCTATTGAAATTTTTCATTGGTTTTGGCTTGTGAAATTCCATTCAAAGGGGACTTTTGGACATGATTATCAAAAAGCTTTTTCTCACATTTAACCTAAATGTTTTGTGTTGCAATGCATCTCCCTTTTCTGGGTTCTGGGCCTCTCATTATCACTCTCCATATCCCCCAAAGACAACCAAGCTGTGTCTATTGGAGATTTTCTGCTGACTGGATTGAATTGACTAACTAGTTCAGTCACACATCTCCTTTGACTTACTTTTTTCTTCCTCTCTGCTAAATTGACTGGTTGTTGGACTGAATTGACCTCGTCAGCCAGACTTTCTGGCACTGTGAGTCTGAGTGCACACATACACTATGTGTCTACCCATGCTCATTGGTGAGACCATCAGTGGTTTTGACTGATGCTTTCAGTTGAACTGATTGGCCTTGGTCCATTTACCTGGCATTACAATCAGTAACAGCCAGCACAGTAGATATAAAGGGTCAGACAATTTTTTTTTTTTTGAGACAGAGTCTGACTTTGATGCCCTTGGTAGAGTGCCATGGCATCGTAGCTCACAGTAACCTCAAGCTCTTGGGATCAAGTGATCCTCTTGCCTCAGTCTCCTGAGTAGCTAGGATTATAGGAGCCTGCCATAACACCTGACTAGCTTTCAGAGGTGGGGTTTTGCTGTTTCTCAGGCTGGTCTTGAACTCCTGAGATCAAGCAATCTGCCCACCTTGGCCTCCTGGAGTCCTAGGATTACAGAGTTAACCAACCAGGCTGGGCTTGCAAGATCAGACAATTAAGATCACAAATCCATCCTAGAAAAAGTGCTACACACCTCATTGCTGAATAGCACTATAGTCACCTTCAAGGTATTCCCCTTGGGAAGCTTTGCACTACCCGTGCCTAGGCTACTCTTCAAAGTAATTTTGTTTCTTGAATGGCTATCAGAGCTGTTGTCATAAGAAAGTCTGATAGTTAAATTCATGAACTTGTCCTAGAAAAAGACTTGCATCCTCATTCTGAATATCACTATCACTATCACTATCACTATAGTGGTATTCAGCAATGAGGCCAAAGGGAGTACTTCAAAGGTAGTCCCTAGATGGTCAAAGGGAGTACTTCAAAGGTGACTGTAGTGATATTTAGCAATGGGGTGTGTAGCACTTTTTCTATGATGAATTTGTGAACTCACTTGTCTGACTTCATATATCATTCTAGTTACCCTGCTGGGTAGAGAGAAAATGGGCTTGATTGATTCAACTGAGTAGTCTGTTATGAGTCTGCCTCTGAGAATGTACAGCAAAACTGTGAAATAGGCCTGTTTGGTGATGTCTTCTTGTCTTGTCTTTCAGGGTCCCCAGTCTTTGGCCGCCCTTCTGGCACAGTGCTCACGCACTCTATAATTTTCTGTCTCCCCCTGTAGCTAAATATGTCTTATTTTCCAGCCTTTGGGTTCACTGCTCAGTGTTTGAAAGTAACACCATTTATAGGTGTTTCTGGGTGTTGAGAGATGAGGCAGAACAAGGCAAGGTTGTTGTTGAGAGGTTGGTGAATGGGAGACTTCATTTCCCAAGGTTGCCTTTGTAAGAAGGTAGCTCTTTGAGATATAAATAGGGTTTATGGACAGAAAATTCCTGGGGTCAGATATTTTATAGAGTCAGACCTCTGGGTTTGAGAACTCTTCTAGTCATGTTCTTATTGTATGAACTTGGGCAAGTCTCCTTCTCTCTCGAAATCTCAATTTCATCATTGGTAAAATGGGGGATAAGCACAGTACAAAGATCATAAGATCATCTGTAGGATAAAATAAGCTAATGTATGCAAATTATCACAAGGCCTAGCACAGTAAGTGCCCAACTAATGTAAACTCTTATTATTTATAGATACCATTTGAAAACTCTGGATTATACAGGTAGGTTACTTCTCAGAGTGTCTAATATGCTGATGTTCCTAGTATATCACCACAAGGAGAGCAGAAAAAGAAGCAAATTCTTATCAGATTTGGAACATCCCACCTCTTCTGCCAACATAATTCTCCATAAACTTGTGCTCTGTGAAGAACACTTTGGGAAATACCAGCATAGAGAAAGAGGGCATGATTTGGAGACAGAAAGAACATGTGGATTCCAGTTTTATTTGACACTGACTTTGATTGCTTTTGTGACTTTGTGCAAATCACTTAATCTCTTTGAGTCACAGGTTTTCTATCTGTAAAATGAGGAATATATGATCACCATATTACCTGCCTTATAAGGTGTGGGCAAGAGAGTTTTGAAAGCTATCACCAATACACTAACCTCAGAAATCAGGAGTGATCCCTATGAATCCAGCTGCAGGAAGAAGTGAAGAGAGGTCTTTTTGTGTGGTGAGTCAAGGATGTGGCAAGTGAGACCTTAAGATGGCAGTGATTAGAACTGAAGTGTGCATATAACAGATCTCTCTGTAGCTTACAGTCTGAGGCAGTTTGGATTTCCAAGCCCCATCCACATCTCTGGGCTATTTTCTCACTGCAATTAGTCTCCAAAGCAGGGATATTTCTCTAGGTGAACCAGAGAGTTCTATGAAAATCCAGGTAGTCTATGATCTATTGGTCAGGTCCTTGGCTTACATCATTTGCTGCTTTCCTCAGTGTAGATTTATAGAATTCCTGGAAATCAAATACATGCCTAATTCATAGAATTTTAGTGACTGGAAATAGCATTCAGTGTTTTCTTTCTTTCAAGGCAGTCTCCAGGAAAGGCAGTACTTACCTGGAATAGCGGGCTGATGGGGAAGATTATCTGGGGGCAGTATAGCCTCTTTATTACCCCTCACATCAGATCAGAGACATGACTATCTCCTACCTCTGCAAATAGACCAGGCACAGGCTCAAATTAATTTCTCCTCTGCCTGTTGTTCTCAGACATATGCAGCCTAGTGAAAACACTATAAATGGAAAACATGTGACTGACCCTTGTCTGTAACATTCTGGCTGGATGTACAACGTCCCTGCCTTGGAGCCACCCACCATGTCCTTCATCAGTAGCATTTAGTGTATTTCTTCCAAGTGGTCTAGATGCTTGATTAGTATAGTGGAAAGAGCACTGGGTTGGGAATTGAGACCTAGAGGCCCTGTCTGAGCTACTGACTCACTCTGACGTAAGGCAAGCCATGACCCTTTCCTGAACTTCAGTTTTCTCATCTGTTAACACACGGAATTTCAACTAGGGTGATCTCAAAGGTCCCTTCCAGTTCAGTCTATGGTTTTACTTATTCATCTTCACCTCTCAGATTGGAGTCATCCTCATTCTATCTTCCCGCATGGAGCACATCCATTTAGGCTAATTACAGGATGTTGGAGAGCTGTCCAGGAACATCTGAAGCGCTGGAATATTCGTTTGAAATTAGTCAGACATAACAGAACATGCAGGTGGTTGCTCTTTCACTTGGACTTTTGGCTCTTGGGATCTTGCCTCCTGGATGGTGTTCACAGGCCACAGCTACAGAGCACAGCCAGTGGATTGGTGCCTAGAAGAGCAACCTCTGTATATGGGAGGGGTGAGGGCAAGACCACTTGTTGAATTCCTTTCCCAGTACATAGGGGTGAGAGTGTTGAGGGACAGGGTTTAGGGTAGGGGCCAGGGAATGCAGACTTATGAACAACAAGAACTAAGGTGACAGCCTTCATTTCTTGCCTCATGGTCTTCTGCTCAAGAGACTGGCTTGGATTGATGTCAAAAAGGCGACTGTCTCATGCTATCCTGTCCCACACCTCCAGATGCTTCCAAATATGCTGATTCCTGGAGTTACATAGACATGTATCTCTAGAGTGGCCTGCCATTTTTTCATTTCTCTTCAATGTTTGAGCCCCCATGGGCCTCGCCCAACCCTGTTGCCTTCTGCTTTTGAGCCATACTCTCCTTGAGCTCTCTCATTTTGGGCCCCTTGCATATGCCACCCTCAACCTGGCTCATTTTCTCTTGTAGGGAATCTTTTCTCTCATTCAAGACTTATTTCAAATTTATGGTCTATGTGAAGTTTTCTGTCATTATTCTAGACAACGTTGGTCACTTTCTTGTCTATGTTTCCATGGGACTCTGGAAATTTCTCTATTGTATACCCACTAGGCTGCAAGCTTCATGAAAGCAAGGACTAGTGAGTTTGGTGTTAAGGAAATGCTAGATTTTGGATGAGATAAATCCCAGAATCTCAACTTCAATGGTTTAAAAAAGTAAAAGTTCATTTTTACTCACATAACATCTAACTGGTAATGGCAGGGGTGGACAGTAACGTTATATGTTCTGTTCCATAAATTCCTTCAGGACCCAAGCTGATGAGGGCCCTAACATCTTTAATATGCAGCTTCCAAAGTTCCCCTGAGAATCCATCTTCAGCTCAGTAATGCGGGAAAAGAGAGATCACACACCTTACGTTGTTCTGTTTTTCTTTCTTTTTTTCTTGTGGGCCAGGTCTGTAAGTGGCATGTTTCATTTAAGTTTACTTTCTGTTTGCAAGAAATCAATCACATAACCACATCTAACTGTAAAAAAGCCTGAGGAATGTAGTCTAGCTGTGTGCTTGAGAAAAAGAGGGAAGGGATTTTAGTAAACGCACAGCTGTCTCTAGAGACCGCACTGCTTTACCTATGCTAAATCCCCAGGACTGAGCAGAATGACTGAGAAGTGGTGAGCATATTGGATTGTGAGCAAAATTCTACCACTGGGCTGTGAGAGCATGGTCTAGTATCTTAGTACTTCCATTAAGCATGGGCACATAGCATCCACTCAATAAATGTTGCTTGGTCATCATGGGAATTGGTGTATCCAGGGGATATTCCTGGTCCAGAAAGACATTTGGTATAACTCACCATATGAATGTCTTAGCTCAATAACTAAGAAAATGACATGAAGGCTATGTTAACCAGTTTGATGAGAGTATTTCAAAATGTTTATGAAAACAGCACCCTGTACTCCATGATTACATTAATGTACACAGTTATGCTAGAATAAATAATAAAGGAAATTTGAATGGGAAAAAAAAAGAACAGCTCATTGTCTAGGACAGTGATTTTTCCACTGATGTGCCATAGCACAATGGCGTGCTGCAATAATTTTTAAAGAGCATTAATTAAATAATTTATGAAAGAGTTTTAAAACACAGAAACTATCATCTTTTTTTTTTTTACTCTTTTTATGATCAACATAATTTAAGTGCGCCAAGGAAGTTTATAGGTTCAAGTGTGCTGTGAGATAAAAAAAAAAAAAAGATTGGAAAACACTGGTCTAGGTGGTCTAGGAGGTAGCACCTGGTCAGCTAGCTCTTCTGCCCTCCAGAGTGCTCCTGATCCCTTTGTCTTTGACTCACCTTTATCAAATCACCAGTATCATCTACTCCTCAGACTTCTTGGTACCTAACTGCCAATTCCTGTCTAGCCAGAGATAGGTTCTGGAGTCTTGAGCCTCTTTCTTTCTTTCTTTCTTTTTTTTAGAGACAGAGTCTCACTCTGTCGTTCTTGATAGAGTGCAGTGGCGTCACAGCTCACAGCAACTCCTGGGCTTAGGTGATTCTCTTGCCTCAGCCTCCCAAGTAGCTGGGACTACAGGTGCCCGCCACAATGCCCGGCTATTTTTTGTTGCAGTTTGGCCAGGGCCAGGTTTGAACCTGCCACCCTCGGTATATGGAGCTGGCACCCTACTCACTGAGCCACAGGCACCACCCTTGAGCCTCTTTCTATGTAAAGATCTATCTTATTCCCTCTCTTATTTCTTCCCCTTTTCTGGAAGCATGCTCTCCATTTCTGCAATTTTAGCTTTTTCCATACTAGATTCAAGTGCATTTAGCTATTCCTTTCCTATTATTTCTGTCATTGGAGGGATAGCAGTGAACAAGGTGAAGGGGAGAGATGCTTATATCTTAGCCAGCATTAGTGTTATGAATTCCTCACAAAGCTTGTCCCTGCTCTAGCCTGTCCAGTCCAGCCCAGTCCACACTAGCTGCGGTGGTTTAGCCAATGAGCATATTTTGTTACTTGTTACTTCCAAGAGCCATAAAGATGACATTGATTAATCATGGCCAGGAAATGTTTTCTTGTCTTGCAGCTGTCAGAACCCAGAATATCCCACCAGCTAAAGATCCACTTAGCCAAACATAACTGTTCCTCAGAGAACTCCTCTCTGGGAGAGAAATAGAATTTGCAGCATGTATGACAACTAGGGCATCCTGGTACTTCTGCACAGGCCTAGAGAATCACCTGGAACTGATAGGGAATAGCAATTGGCCGACAAGAACATGAGATTTGGGGTTTGACCCAGGCTAATCCAGGCTAGGGGATCCAGGGAAAATTTACTATTAAAATATGCTCACTGTTAGTCTTAGCCTCCCTGCCTTGACACCTTCTTGCTACAAGGTGATTTTTCATCCACTCCTTATGGGGCCTGGGGCCCTGTGTCTCTCAGCTTTCTCTACTACTCCTTCTGGTCACACCTGCTCAAATTATTTCCTACCCCAAGAAAATGACAGTCAACGTGTCTCTCTTCTTCCCTATACTTGTTTTCCCAGGCCCTTTGTGTGGGGGTGAGAAAGAAATCTAAAGGTTTGCATAAGTGAGTAAGTAGGGGAGGTGTTTATTAGTCCCCAGGAGGCAGTTGTCCACTTTGTCAATGCAGAATAGCAACTCTGGGCTGACCCAATGATTTGTTCAGAAAGGGGTCCTTTTACCGTCACGGAATACTCCTTTGGGTGAATGTATAAAAGAGCTTCTTGAACCAACTAAGGTTCTCAGATAGAAAGGCAAAAAATGAGGTGATAGCTCAAGATAGCCCAGGAAACCCAACAAAGGAAACCTCTGAGGCTTTGGACTCATGGGAAGGAAGAGTCAAGAAATGACCCCCTTCTCTGCTATCTTGAGGGTGAAATGGCCACCATACTATGTATGTACTGTGTGCAGGGGTGAGTGGGGTCATATCTTGAAGAAAAGGGAGGTAAGTACAAAACTTGAATCTACTGAGCAAAATAGCCCAAGGCACAGTTATTGAAGCTATTTTTGGAGAAATAAGAACTGGAGAAGCTGGGACATGTGGTTTTCTTTGAAAAATTTATTGGAAAGTAAAGAAAAAAAATACCTAGTAAGGGGAGGAAATCTTGTGGGGAAAAGAGACACTGTGAGATGCAGAGGATGGGGGTCATGGCTTAGGAAGAGAGAGGATCTGAAAAAGTTGGCCCCAAATACTTTTTTCCTTTCAAAGAGGAGAGAAATGGTTATTTGAATTAACCAAGAGAGCAAAGGGAAATCTCATAAACACCGTGAATTCTGCTCCCAAAGTGTTTGTCAAATGTCTGTATTGTCTGTGGCATAACATGGAGACTAGACAAAAAAGAAAATAATCCCGGGGTTGTTTATTTGAAGAAATGAAAAACAATTTCTAACAATAGACAAATACGCTTAATTTAATCATTTGGGAAAAACAATGGCATGAGGTGGCTTTTCCTACTCTGCTGTGAAATCCCATTCTGAGTCACAGAGGGGCCATGATCCCAGTGTGTTGCTAAAGGGGAATGTCAGATTCTTATTGCTCACATGTAAATCTTTTTAAGAGCAGCTTGATAGGCAGTAGCATCTCTGGGGTGGAAGGCTCTGCCCGCCATACTAGCTAAGCTTGGAAAGTGAAATAATTGAGTTTAATCATGACTCCCTCTGTGTGCCCTAGTTACACTTGGTTCCCAAGAAGGCATTTCCAAGAGTTTTGGTTCTGACTCAATACCAGTTTTGGTACTTCCTAAAAAGGGACTATGTATTGTTCAGGTTCAAGAACAAGAAAGGAGAGAGAGAATCCTTATCTTTGTGGTGAGACTACTTAGTATAGTCAAGTTCCCTCATTTATTTACAATGGCAGAAACTCCTAGGCAAAGGAATTTTTTATCGGCACCTGAAGAGAGGCAAGCAGGGGCAGAGGACAGAATAAGCGATGTGGACTAGTCCCTTATTCACTTTCTAGATTTGCCTTTTACTGACTGTGTGAAAATTTCTTAACCTCTCTGAGCTTGTATTTCTCCCTTTGTATGATTAGGCTGATACTAATAGTACCCATCTCACATGGCTGTTGTAAGGTTTAAATGAGATAAGGGATAAGGGTATATGTGCTCAATAAATAGCTACTAGCAATACTAATTATGAGAATGACATTAAAATTCAATCAGTGCAATCTGCCATGTCAATAAGCTAATTAAGGAAAATCATATGTTCATATTAATTAATCCACAAAAAGCATTTGGCAAAAATATAATAACTCTCAGCAAGCTAGAAACTAAGGAGAGTTACCTCAACCTGATCAAAAGCATCTACAAAAAACTATAGCTCTCATCCCATTTTCCTAAGATTGAGAAAAAGGCAAAGATTTCTACCCTCACCATGCTTATTTAGCATCATATTGGAAGTTCTAGCCACTGCAATAAGTCAAGAACAAAAAATAAAAGACATATATACTGGAAAATAAGAAATAAAATTGTCATTATTACAGGCAGCATGTCTATGTAGAAAATTCCAAGTAATCTATAAGAAACCTCCTTAGAACTCAGAAGTGAATTCAGCAAGGTTGCTGGATACAACAACAACACTCAAAAACCAGCTGCATTGGCTCTTGCCTGTGGCTCAAGTGGCTAAGGTGCCAGCCACGTACACCCGAGGTGGCAGGTTCAAATCCAGCCTGGGCCCATCAAGCAACAATGATGGCTGCAACCAAAAAATAGCTGGGCATTGTGGTGGGTGCCTGTGGTCCCAGCTATTTGGGAGGCTGAGGCAGGAGACTTGCTTGAGTCCAGGAGTTGGAGGTTGCTGTGAGCTGTGATGCCACAGCACTCTACCCAGGGGGATAGCTTGAGGCTTCTGTCTCAAAAAGAAAAACAAAAAACAAAAAACAAAACAGCTGCATTGCTATGTATGAAGAAATGAACATGTAGAAAATAAAATTAAAAACACAAACTATTATGGTTATTACAAAGAAAATTAAATAATTACATGTAAACTTAACAAAACATGCATAGGATCTGTAGGCTGTGTGATGAATGAAATCAGAGAAGATATAAATAACTGAGGTGACATAGTGTGTTTGTGGATCAGAAGACTCAAGATAGTAAATGTCAATTATCCTCAAACTTATCTGTAGGTTTAACATAATTCTTATCAAGATCTTAGCAAGGTATTTTGTAGATATTGAAAAGTTGATTCATAAAGGAAAAATTAATAAATTTTACTTCCTCAAAATTAGAAGCTTTTGTTATGGGAAGTCTATGTGAAGAGAAAGGCAAGCTACAGACTGGGAGAAAAAAAAGAGAGAATCCTTACCTTTGCAGTGAGACCACACCACAAAGATACATGTTCTTGTTTGGCAAGTCATGTATGCCAAAAGGACTAGTCCTAGAATATATAAAGAACTCTTAAAACTCAGAGTAAAAAAATCAAGCAATTCAATTAAAAATGGGCAAAAGAAATCAAGAAATAGTTCACATAAAAGGAAGTATAGTTGTTAACTGAGTACATGAAAAGATGGTCACCATCATTATTTAGGAAATATAAACTAAAACCACAATAAAATATCACTACAAGAATGTGTTCCATCTCCATCCAGGTTAATACAAAAGATGTAAAGTCTCCATCTTTTTATGGCTGAAGAGTACTCCATGGTATACATATACCACAGTTTATTAATCCACTGATGGGTTGATGGGCACTTGGGTTGTATCCACACCTTGGCGATTATAAATTGAGCTAAGATAAATAATCCATTGAAAATTTCCTTATGATGAAATGATTTTTTTTTCATCTGGGTAGATGACTAGTAATGGAAAAACAAGTATCCAAATGTACTCAATACTAACATGAAGCCAGTAGATGAACTAATATATGCTCTCACAAGAGAAAAACTTAATTCAGTACAAGTTGAGGGCAGCAGGAAGGAGAGAGAGGAGAGAGGGGAAAAGAGAGGGGCATCAGCATGCTCCTACCTCAAGGATACGATGTAACGGTATATGGCACACCTCCTGGGTGCAGGACACACTACTATAGGGACTTTAACAAATGCAAACACTGTAACTTGATCACTTATACCTTCATATTAATGTGAAATAAAAAAATATATCACAAAAAAATTCTATAAGAATGGCTAAAATAAAAAGTTGCAAAAAAAAGCCGGGGGCGGGGAATGCTGGTGAGGATGTGGAGAAACTGGATCACTCATACTTTGCTGGTGAGAGTATAACGCGATGTAGTCACTCTGGAAAAGGATGTGGAAAATTCTTATAAAATGAAATATATAATTACTGTATGACAGAGCAATTGCACTAATTAGGCTTTTATCCCAGAGAAATGAAAACTTATGTTCGCACAAAAACCTCATACACAAACGTTTATAGGAGCTTTGTTCTTAATAGCTCAAAGCTGGAATCATCTTGGAGGCCTTTAATGGGTAGATGGTTAGACAAACTGGTACGTCCATAGCATGGAATACCACTCAGCCATGAAAAGGAACAAAACTATTAATAAATGTGGAATGAAAAAAGCCAATCTCAACGTGTTACATACTATGCATTTCCATTTATATGATATATACATATGCATATATACGTGTATAAATATATTTTGAGACAGGGTCTCACTCTGTCACCCAGGCTAGAGTGCAGTGGCATCAGCATAGCTCACTGCTGCTTTGAACTCCTGGGCTCAAGTGATCCTCCTGCCTTAGCCTCCCGAAATGCTAGGATTACAGGTGTAAATCACAATGCCTATCCATTTTATTTATTTATTTTGTATATAATATATTTGATATGACAAAGTCTAGAAATGGAGGAGAAGTTGGGAGCTCCTGGGGGTTAGGGACAAAAGGTAGTCGTGGAGGAGGGTAGTGGATGTGGTTATAAACAGGTAACAGGAAGATATATTTGTGGTGTGTTAACTATCTTGACTGTGATGATGGGTACTCACATTCCTACTCCTGTGCTAAAATTAAATAGAACTTAATACACACACATGAATAGGGGAAGTATGAATAAGATTAGTGGGTTGTCTCAAAGTTGTCTGGTTGTGATTTTCATACTACTGTTGTATAAGATGTTACCTTAGGGGAAAACAGTAAAAGGTACATGAGATCTCTCTGTATTATTTCTTATAAATACATGCAAATCTATAATTATTTTAATAAAAATTTCAATTAAATAAGCTAACATATATAAATCTTGATATTGTTATTTATTTTCTAAGGAAACGGTCACCCAAAACCACAGAGCTGAGGGTTCAATTGAAAGATGACTTGTGCTGGGAGTTTAAATATAAAAAGTTCTGTTTTATGGTTGTCTATTAGGGGACTCCATGGAATTGTCAATGGAATTGTGGTGTCAAGACACTGAGTCGCAGCTCTACCACTTATGAGCTGTAATCATGTCTGACTAGCATGTCTGTCTTTTTCCTCATCTTTAAAGGGAAGATACAATTCATTCCTTCCAGGGAAAGAATAAGGAGGAAGGGTGCAAGCAGAGGGAGGCATGAGTTGTCCTTTGGCACCAATTAGTTCTTGAGGATAGCAATGGGCTATGTCCTAGTCACACTGGGTTACTCACTATGACTCAGCCTGGCACAGCGTTTCTCCATAAGAGTGCTATAGATATTTTATGCAAGGCTCTTCTATGTTACGTGGGATTGTCTCACACCTTACAGAGTGTTCATATTTCCTGCTTCCCATGTACTAAATTCCAGGAGCATCATCACCACCCTTTCATCATGCCAGCCAAAAAAATGTCCCTATAAATTTCCATTTGTCTTTTGGGGGAGGTACTGCCTGTGGTTAAGAACCATAAACACGTGTCTCACTAGTATGTAGTCGGTGCTCACTAAATATTTATTGACTACCAGATTGACTGATGGATTTCCCCCGCCCTGGGCTACATCTCAGACCCATCTATCCATTAGCCTCTGGAGCTGGACTCTCAGTATGTTTCTTTGCAGTATCCAGCCCACTGCCCAGAGTACCATTTCATGGGCATCATTTCACCAGGATCTTGACTGGGAGTGAATGGATGATTGCCTGTACGACTGACACAAGCCTGGCCGTTTTGGGAGATTTAAGAGGAGGACAAAAGAAGTACATTTTCTCCTATGCATTTCAAAGGATGCTTGGCTGAGGCTTTCAGGGCTACAAGGGGCATTTCACCATATTATTGAGCTAATGAATTCATCACAGGTACAGTCAATTCTCTTTTTATTTATTTATTTATTTTTATTGAATGGCAACTATGTACATTAATGCACTGGGGTACAGTGTGGGGTTTTCACATACAATCTGAAATACTTCCATCAAACTGGTCAACACAGCCTTCATGTCATTTTCTCAGTTATTGTTTTAAAACGTTCACATTCTACTCTTAGAAAGATTCACTTGTACCCCTGTAAGATAAACCTCAGAAGTGGTCCCGCCAATCCCCCTCCCT
>CAUYQV010074405.1:0-13756 GCA_963574575.1 Galagoides demidoff
CATTGTGGCGGACGCCTGTGGTCCCAGCTACTTGGGAGGCTGAGGCAGGAGACTCGCTTGAGCCCAGGAGTTGGAGGTTGCTGTGAGCTGTGATGCCATGGCACTCTACCCAGGGTGACAGCTTGAGGCTCTGTCTCAAAATAATAATAATAATAACTGAGAACAAGACAGTGCCTAGGAGAAAGGAGACCAGTGCAGAAGGGAAGGTGAGAGAGGGGACAAAGACCATGGCGTTTAAATCAGCGGGTAAGGGCCGAAACTGGAGCGGCATCCCACAGGAAGGAATTACCTAGGTTTAGCTATAAAAAACAAAAGTTTTACTCATCTAGATTTACAGTTTCCTTTAATGATTTATTCTCTTATTTGTCCCGCATGTAATGTGTGTGTGTGTGTGTGTATAATAAGTACAGAAAGGAGGAACAAGATGACAATTCAAAAAAATATTTTAATAAAAATTACTCATAAAAATCCTAATAAATCTCAAAAAGCAAGATATTCCTTATTACATTTATAAAAGAACATTTGGTCCTTTTACAAAAAGCTCTCTTTTAATTTAAATACATTTTTTATTTACAGATTAAACAGAAAATATTATCTATAGTTGCAAAGCATATTGCACATTACAGAGAAGCATTTGTGTATTTCAGTAAGTTATCCCAGAGTTTCCAACTCTAGGTTTTTTTGTAAGAACAGATTTACCTTTCTTGTGCATAATAAATAAAAATGCAGCTTGTGTTTTGCTGTTTAAAATTAAAACAAAATAACCATTAAAAATATTATTCGTCTGCCTCTCACAGAGAGAGAAGGGGTAGAGAATCAGAGGTCCACAGGAACTTGACATTTTCCCCAGATTCACACCCAAGTTCAAGCAGAAGCATAACCCTGAGCCCTGGGAAACCTGGGCCCCTGGCCCAGACCCCTCTCACTCTCACAGGGTCCCCGCCCAGCAGGGAAGAGGCACTACAGTAGGAGCTGGGTGCCTGGGAATGGAGAAGGGAAGCTTGGGATTTTCTTCCAAAGTCCCTGCTCAGCCACCCTGTGGCTAAGACCTACCCTTCAACCTGCACTCAATCTGAGCAAAAGATTTTTGTTTTTGTTGAAAGAGAAAGACTTCTGGAGCCCTCTAGAAAGAAAGGAATGTCTGATGTTGAGTCTCCAGAATCCAAAGTGGGGAAGTGCACTGGGCAGTTCACTGAGCTGAGAAAGAGTTAAAAGGGGTATTTTCCTTTGGTGAGGGAAGCAGCAGCAGGGGAGGGGGTCCAGGCCCTCAGATCACACAACCGGACTTACCAAACCGGGAACTACAGACTCAAGAGTCACCTGCACAGACACTGCCCTGGCACATTGTGCTTTAAATACTGGACAACTATTTAAGTGTCATGCAAACAGTCTTTAATCCAGGACAAGACAAGCCCAGGTCATCACCAGAACCTGGTGATTCAGGTACAAAGACAAAGTTCTGGCAGAACAGCCAAAAAGTAAAAAAAATTTGTGGAAAGGTTTGAAAACACAAGCGGGATCTTCCTAACGGGGGAGCTGGCAAACCCTTCCTTCGTCACCTGCTCTTCCAGAACAGCTCACGCAGCTGCATCACCTGAAACAGCGAAGCCTGCCATGTAATGATCTGCCTCACTACTAAGGCAGCTTTCCACAATGGGGCCGCAGACAGTAGCTACACAGGAGACCAGGATGATGGTCCAGGCTCAGCTGTTGCAGAAGATGAACGTTCCTGGGGCAAAGCCCAGGAACTTTCTCTGATGTTCCCCTCTTCAGCCCTCTAGGACCCAGCATTTTAGAATAGAGAATAGAAGGAATGGCAAAAGCCCTGCAAGATATATCACAGTTGTTGACATTCTGATTTTCAAAAAGAAAACAAGTAAGCTGCCTTGAACTTGGCTCAAAGAACCTTCTTTTTATGACAGGCACTATATAGCAGTCTGGCATCTGGCCCTACAAATCACTATATAGCATCAAACTTTAGACAGAGTGGTCTGGAAGCTCAATAACCAGGATTAATATGCAGTAATCCAGTCCCCCTCAGTCACACCAACTGAACTTGCCTCAGTGCCCAGAAATCAAGAGGGATTGAGACCTCTTACAAAACATGTCTCACGACAGCCTACAGCCCCTAAGATGCATCAGCACCCCTCAGGACATGATGGTGCTGCCAGGCCCAGATCCCTACTCTAAGGCCACAAGGAGGAAGGTCCAAGCCTGCGCATGAGTGACAGGCAAAGGGCCCAGATGAGCAGAGGAACACTGAAGTGCTTATAGCCACTGCAGCCACAGAAACCAGAGAGGGAGGGAGCAGGGCGTCAAAAGAGAAAACAGAAGCTTGACGAGCTCACTTCCTTCTCCAATATCATATTCTCCCAATGGGTCACCAACAGTCCCACCTCTATTTGCCCAGAAAAAGGGTACAGGTAAATGTGTGTATGCATGTGTGAGTGTATTTAACATTTTTACTGAGTCAATGAAAACATTTTAAAAATATATAGTATTCTGAAATAAAGTTTTCCATTCAGCAGATGAGACGCTGTTAATAGAGAACGATGCTTCTGAAATTAGAAAAAAGAAAAATAGAAGCATTTGCGTACTACATTTTTAAAATAAAAGATGAAACATTACTAAACATCCCCTTCTTAAAATCTCAAAGACTTGAATTATGTATCTATTTTAAAAACAGTACCTTAAATTTTCAAGAAAAAAATTTCTGCTTTTTGACTAAAAATGCAATGTAAGCTTTAGATGGTGGTCATCTCCAGCTTTAAAAAGACCAAAATGAAATCATCTGAACTCTGTAAATAGTGGCAGGTGAAAAATACGCTATGTGAGGTTGGAGGTTTTTTAGATTTCCTCCTCCCACTCTTATCTACCGGGTCGCACTTCAACCTATGATGATGCGTAACAGTCAGACTAGGATTCAGGTCCTGGCTTGTATGAGTAGTTGGTGAGCATCAGTGTAGGACCAAAGAGAGATGCTTCTGTTCTGGCTAAGGAAATGATAACAAAAATAAAAACGCATTTTAGTACAATTTCCTCCTTCCACATGCTTACTTAACAGATTGAAAGGCAAGGATTGGCTCAGCAATTTCCAGGATTTTCCTAACTGACTAATAACCCACCCCCCACCTTCCCCTGTCACTTTGGTCCCACCACGTGGCAACACCAAACAAGCCTGCTGATACCACACCAGTAGCTTCGACATCCAGTGGCTCAAACCAAAACCCATATAAGGCACTACTCTAAAGCCTGTATTACACGGAAAACTGGCTCAAGGATGCTAGAAAGTCATCTGATCTTTTTCTCCCTGACTTAGCTAATTGGCACTACACACAGGAAACAAAACCAAAACAAAACTCTAACACAAATATCATCGAATCCTTGGTTAGGAAATACGAGAAAGATGGAAGCTCAGACAACCTTCAGTATTTTTCTCTCCCTAAAAGGCACCTGGCTCTGGAACCAAGGGAGTTCATCAGGTATGTTCATGTTCAAAAATAAATGCTGCAAAATGCCATCCAAAAGGTCTGTTAGTTAAGCTCTTATACCATGACATAACAAGAGAATAGCGGTTAGGATTCTGCTAAGACCATTATATTAAGCAAATAATTTTTAATACTGTGAAGATTATTTGGGGGATAAATGAGTAACTAGATGATGTTTTTCTCTGATGTGATCCAAAATCATGGCTGGATATCTGCGGCTGAGCCCAATTATCCAATAAAAGGAAGGATAACACCTTCAGTGCAAGTAAGCAGGGATAGCAAGTGAACCTTAGCCCCCTTTGGAAGGAAATTTCATTCTCAATCCTCTAACAAAGAAATAGCTAGCCAACTGTGGTGGCATTAGCCTGTTAGTCCCAGCTTCTCAGGAGGCTGCAGCAGAAGGATCACTTGAACCCAGGAGTTAGAGACCAGCCTCAGCAATACAGTGAGCCCCCCCATCTCAAAAAAATAAACAAATAGTAGTAATAAAGAATAAAAAAGCAGCAATACTGCAGTATAGCAGGTGCCTGAAAAGAGCCTTAGATTCTAAAGTATGAAGCTGTGACCATCAACCCACAGGTGCTCCATCTGTTGTGCTTAATAACATCAGCATGTCATAGAAGCCAACTTCCATATACCTTCTCATTTTAAAGTATACCCTTAGGGAAAAAAACAGGCATTTTATTGAATGGGAAAGGAACACTGAAGTGTTCAAGAATTAACCAGATGTGGGTGAGGGGTTGCACAGAATTGCCTACGCCATCATCAGTGGCCAGACATCCACCCCTTTCGACTTCAGACTGGATTTTGGTGTGGTCTGGATTCCGTCGTTTAGGTCTGCTTTCTGAGGAGGCCGCACAGAGTGGAAGAGATCAAATCAAGCCAACCATCTGATCTATCTGTCGCATGTAGATGCTCTTTAAGGGCAGAGAGTATCTCCTCTCATCAGGAACACGATTGCACTAGAAAGACAAAATTGAGGGAAAATGTCAACTTTGAATTACAACCACGTGTTCATCTCTCAGGAGTTATGGCTGGATGGCCTAATCCAGGGTTTCCTACCCTGAGCACTGATATTTGGGAGCAGGCACCTGTTGCCAGAACTGTCCTGGCACTGCAAGATGGTCAGCAGAATCCTTGGCCTCTCCCACTAGGTGCCAGTAGCAACTCCTGCCCCTCAGTTGTAACCACAAAAAAAGGTCCCCAAGCACTGCCCAGTGTACCTTGAGAAGCACAATCATCCCCAGTTGGAAACCACAGAGAGAATTTAATGTGCTCACTGTACAGGTAAGGAAATGGGAGACCCAGGGAAGGTAAAAGACATAACAGCAAGTGCTTAGCCAGGGCTAATCCTGTGGGTCTTTAATCCACACAGAATTTCAGAAAGTATTTCAGCTATTTAAAAATATTGTGGTTTATCTGAGTTATATCTTTCTCATTTACTGTTAAATTCTAAGTGTTTAATGTGGTTATTTTTTTTTTTAAATTAAAAGCCTTCCCCTCACCAAAGGCAATGTAGGTCTTGAGAATGAACCAGGGTATTATCCCTAGAAGCAGCTGCCCACCACATCCATTACACACTGCCTCTCTAAGGAAACATTTGCCCTGGGCTCTGTACTCAGGCTCTCTACACCCTGCTCCCCTTCCCCAACAAGATCAAGACTGGCAGGTCCTTCCATTGGTCCCAACCTCCCCCTACCACCCTCACCTCTGCTTTTGTATAAGAGATTCTGTTCCTTCTGCCTTAACATCCCTTCTTGGAAAGCTTCTCCTCTTTTAAGGGTGTACTAACATGTAACCTCCTCAGTGAACCCCTCCTGAAGTTCCCCTGGCAGATCACTTCCTCTTTGTTTCAAGAGCACTCCTGGCTTGGTGCCTGTAGCTCAGCAGCTAGGGCGCCAGCCACATATACTGGAGCCAGCAGGTTCAAACCCAGCCCAGGCCTGCCAAACAACAACAACTACAACCAAAACATAGCCAGGGGTTGTGGTAGGCACCTATAGTCCCAGCTACTTGGGAGGCTGAGACAAGAGAATCACTTAAGCCCAAGAGATTGAGGTTGCTGTGAGCTATGATGCCAAGGCACTCTACCAAGGGTGACATAGTGAGACTCTGTCTCAAAAAAAAAAAAAAGCACTCCTGACAAAGATCCAGGTAGGATCAGTCTCCCCACCAGGCCATGAGCTTGTGTTGTACCAGGATTCCCTCTGATGAGCCTTATCCAGTGCCTGGCACAACAGGACCAGACCTATTAGCGAGGGTGGCAGGTCACAGGTATCTCCTTCCTAAAAGAGAAGACATGGGCTGGATCCAAATCCTGGCTCCACCGCAAGGCTGTACCATGTGAAACTCTCCATCCCTCCCTTTCCCCATCTGTAAAATGGGGATATCAAAAGTAACTCCCCTAGCTAAGGCAAGGGAATAATTTGACATGCTCAAGCCCATGGAACAGTGTTGGCATACAACACATGATGGAGTGCCGGCTAGTATGACTCTCCTTGTCCCTCCATCTCTATTACGATTTGTCCACCTGATCGACACTCTGAGGGCTGATGGGAATGTAGGGGCTTTTCTGTGCTCTGGTCTGTCAATTTAGTCCAGAGCCTGATGGTTAAGGGCCTTCCATAGGGCACTGAGGGAAAGTGTGGAAGCACAGTGGGATGAAAGGGCACCCCCAGCCAAGGCAAGAGGTCTGTGGGGAGGTGGCCAAACTCCCAACAACTGAGGCATTGTGAGATAACAAGATTTGAGATTGACTGATCATGGGTCCGTATTTCCTTATCTTCTAAACCATCCTACTTGATTAAAATCACTGCAACTACCTGGGACTTCCACTAGGGATACAAGGACTTCCCATTGTTCATCAGGATAACCTAGGGGTGCTAAGTGAAGCTCTACTTTAAATGCAAGTGAGTACCTGCTACACTTGGGAAGATCTTCATTAAAAGACATAATGACCCTGATTGCTTGTCTTCTCTCTCCTGCTAGAAGGTAGGTTTTTTTTGAGACAGTCTCAAGCTGTGGCCCTGGGTAGAGAGCCGTGGCAACACAGCTCACAGCAACCTCAAACTCTTGGGCTCAAGCAATTCTCTCGCCTCAGCCTCCCAAGTAGCAGGGAGTACACCACAATGTCCGGCTATTTTTGTTGTTGTTGCTGCAGTTGTCATTGTTGTTTTACCTGGCCTGGGCTGGGTTTGAACCCGCCAGCCTCAGTGTATGTGACCAGCACCCTACCCACTGAACTACAGGTGCCACCCTGGAAGGTAGTTTTGCTGAATCTCTCCCATTTGCCCCTCCATATCCACTGATGGATTATATCAACAGTCCCCTTCCCACCTGGCTTCTGGTAGGGCTGCCAAGAAGAAGCTGCAGCCAATCAGGAGGAAGGGGGAGGGTCTGAGTACCGACTCTGCTGGCTCCCTTCTGGCAAGGTCACTAAAGAACAGCAGCTCCTTCCATTCCCTCCCACAAGGCCCCCTCCTTCCAGATTCCTCTGACCACTGCTGGCCTCTGCAGCCAGGAGCGATAATGTCACCACTGTTTCTGTGGTTTCCCCACACCCTGACTACACAACTAAGTGGTCTCTTTATGAAACTTCAAATTACCCCATCTCAGTGTGCCATCAATTTTCTGTCAGGAATTCTTATTGACAGGGCAGTTAGGGGTATTATCTTTGCCTCCACATTGGAAAAAGTAACTCACATTGGAGCTGGAGTTGACAACTTTTAACTCGTGAGATCTAGGCCTGTGCACAGACTTTCCCACTTGGTCCTGCTCTCCCTCCTCAGAGAAGAATTCCTTCCAGGGTGATTCCCTAAGATGTCTGTCCACAGATACAATGTGTCCCTCCGTTGTAAACATGTATCTGGTTCCAGATTTGTGTACTGGATTCTCCTCATCGAACAGCTAGAGGAAAAGAAAAACAAGAAAAAAGATATATTCAGTAATTATAACAGTTTGGAACTCACTCACAGGAGTGTGACCCAGCTACTCAGTTTGCAGAACTTGCTTGGGTTTTATGCTTTTCACTGGCATCAACTGACAACCACAGTTCCCGGCCTGAGTGGCAAGGCAGAATCACCTCGGATGCCAAGACCTGCCCCACCCCTAAACATGCCCCGTTCTGCACACATCCCCCCAGACCTAAAGATTCAGAAACTCCACAGCTAAAAGCCAAACATAGCTTGTCTATGAAGACTCACTGGTGATTCCCCTACGCTCCCATCTCAGACTGGAATTCCCCACCACGTACCCCTAGCTATAAATGCCACAGAGGAAGCACACGTCTTATCTGTCACCCTATCCTCAGGGCCCAGCACAAGGCTTGACACATTTGCCAACAAGTCAGTTCATTTCTTACATCAGAACACAGGCTGGGTTCAATGTGGGTCAGGCTCCAAGGAAGCCGTGGCCAGGAGGGAGTCCTTTCCCTAAACTATGTACCTGATGAGAATGAAAGAGGGTATGGCAGGCACATCTAGAAAGAGCCCCTAACCCAATACCAGATGAGGCAGGGCAGGAGAAGGCAAGAGTTTAGTGAGTAAATGAATACTTAGAAACAAATCCTTAGAGATGGAAGAAACTTTATTTGGTCATCTAAACTACTTCACAGACAAGGAAAACTGGCATTGTGCAGCTTGTCAATATTCATACGGTAACAGGAGAGTGGGGTACACCCCAGGTCTTCTCCCCCAACTCTGCGTTCTTTCCCTCATACACTCCATGGGGTCTCCTACCTTTACTCCCACACTTGCCCTGCCAGGTCCTCCTGACACCAGTAGCTGCTAGATGGAGATACCTGGCCAGGCTCTGAGAGCCTCTCCAGCTGACATGAGCCCCCAGCACTGACAGTGACAATCACTGCGCACTGAGGGATTTGACATCAGGACAGCTGTCTTCCCACTGGTGGGACCCTACAGGTTGCTGGTAGACATACCTCTTCTGTGGTCCTCTATGAAAAGTCACACCATACACAAAAGAGTCACCTTAAGGGATTAGGCCATTAGCTCCAAAACCTGGCTTGCACAGAATCACTGGAGGTACTTATCAAAAATAGATTCCTGAGCCCACCTATTCTAAAGATTCCAACTAAAGGGCCCCGGGGTTATTCTGACCCACCTATCCTAGGCCTGGGAACCATGGAACTGAGTAACACAACTTATCACAGCGGCGATCTCGGAACCTCAGCCCAAGTTCTCAGTCACCACGCTGTTTCTTAACCACTCCCCTGGGCTTTTGGAAGCCTTCTTTTATATGCAGCCATCCTGAGAGTGGTAAGGGCAGGAGAGCAGCCCCAAGTACACAGACACCTACAGAAACGTGGCAGACCACCAAGGTAGAAAGAGCACTGGACAGAGAGTCAAGACCACAGCTCATGCCTCAGCTCTACCACTGTCACCCCAAGACCTCAGGCAAAGTCACCCGACCTCTCCATATAGGCTGTAATTTCCAAGAGGGAAATAATGAATGCTGACCAGGTGATCGAAAGGTTCCTTTCATGTCCAGAAAGTTTTCTCTTCTCTCCTACACCCCCAACACAAGGGATTGTCCAAGGATGTGTGTATGGAAAGAGACAGCTGAGCTGTGGGTCTTGGCCAGTATCACAGTCACCACGAAAGGTGAGGAAGGGCTCTGCCCTGACCCCGGTCCTCTATGGATCATGACCAGCACTTCACACAATTTGCGATCCTAGTACATTTCTAGACAAATGACTACTCCATAATTTGGAAATCGTGAAGGGAGACAGCAATACCCTTTGTTCTGACAGTGCTTGTGTCCCTGGGAATGCATCCCATACTGTGCCAGGAAACATGTTAGGCAACAGTCTGTATGGATGCTTGTTCCAAGTAGTACTAAATATTGCCACATTGATCTTGCAACACACTTACCAGATACAAATATTTACAGGTCTCACTGAGAAAGAAGCTCTCCATCCGGTCCTCTGTGGACTTGTCGATGACGTGATGCAGTGTGGCATACCCACATCTACAAGACAATTGTCCAGTCAGTCCTGCCTGGCCTCCGCTTCACCTTCTAATTGGTTCATTTAAGATAGCAGAACTATCTTCTTAACAGAATAATCAACCAAATCATTTTATATGAAAAATAAACTATGTTCACACGGGTGGGCTATCCAGTTTTTAGCCTGAGTTGTTTGTAAAATTATTTGAAAAGTGCTTTGACTATTTAGGCAGGGTGTGGTGGCTCACTCCTATAATCCTAGCACTCTGGGAGGCTGAGGCAGGTAGTGTAATACTAGCATTGTGGGAGGCCAAAGCAGATGGATTGCTTGAGCTCAGGAGTTCAAGACAAGCCTGAGCAAAAGCGAGACACCATCTTTATTTAAAAAAAAAAAATAGAAAAAATAGCAGGGCATTGTGGCAGATGTAGATAGTCCCAGTTACTCAGGAGGCTGAGTCAAGAGGATTGCTCAAGTCCAAGAGTTTGAGGTTTCTGTGAGCTATGATGCCACACCATGGCACTCTATCCAGGGAGAATGAGTGAGATTCTATGTCAAAAATAAATAAATAAATAAAAATTTTTGGTGCCAGTATTTGTAAAATTCACTTATTATCTTGGTATTTTAAAATAGTATTTTGGCTGGGCATGGTGGCTCATGCCTGTAATCCTAGCACTTTGGGAGGCTGAGGCGGTAGAATGCCTGAGCTCACAGGTTCAAGACCAGTCTGAGCAAGAAGACGACCTTGTCTCTAAAATTAGCCAGGTGTTGTGGCAGGTGCCTATAATCCCAGCTCCTTGGGAGGCTGAGGCAAGAGAATTGCTTGAGCCCAAGAGTTGCTGTGAGCTATGACACCATGGCACTCTACCAAGGGTGACAAAGTGAGACTCTGTCTAAAAAAAAAAAAAAAAAAAAAAATAGTATTTTATAAGAAAATATGAGATAGCAGGTAAAGAAAAGGAGGTCACACAATTGAAATATAGAGTATGCTTTTGATATATACATATACATACATCATATATACAAATATATGAAAAAATTATAAGTATATATACTTCAGTGCTGACTATGGCTACCTCTATATGTGATTACAGTGAAAATACTCTACCTTTGTAATTTTCTGTACTTTCCAGTTTAGTGTACATAGAACTAGGGGAAATAAATTACTTTAAAAGCACACACAAAATCTTCTAGAACCTCACAGGAAAAAAAAAAGGGGCAAGGGCAAAAAGGCAATTCCCACTATAACAGAAAGATTCTAATACACCAAAAGGTAAATAATTTCCCTACAGAATTAACATTAATGAGCTTTTGCATAATTCAAATGCAAAGTAGGACATTATTTTCCCAGAACAATTCAAAGTAAATCAAAGGTGGCCGACAGAAAAAGAAAAGGAACTTAGAAAACTGACTTGACTTTTGTGTACTTTTCCAGACTCTGCAGAATATCCATTCCTACATGGAGGTAGAAGGGATTCTTGGTTGCCTAGAGAGAACATGAGAGAATGTGATCCAGCACAGGCTTGGAAGACATGCCATCAACAAACACCATGGTGACTGTAGGGATTCCCCAAGGAGAGGGATTCAGCCAAATGAAGACAGGGGGCCCAATGCACTTTATCTTGCAGGGTCACAAAGGTTAAAGGACTCAGATGCTCCATCAGTTCCCATCAAAGTACACCTATAATTTGTTTACTTCTGATCAAAAAAGACAATCTGTTCCAGGGCAAAACAACACTCCATTCTGGTTTTCTGAGCCCCATCATGGTTAGAAATAAAACAATGCCCACCCTGACAGCAGCATATCAGAAAACAAATCCAGTTTCTATCTTGCCTCAGAACTCTCCAGAAACTCAAGATACAGGCACAGGAAATAGGAACTTGCTCCCATTCCAATCACAATGCTACGAGGAAGGCTAATGGGAACAAAGGCTTTTGAAAGTATCTAAAGGAAGACTCCACTTCCCCCTCCAATCACCCTAAGAAGTCAGTCCTTGGGCTTCTGACCCTTCCGGAACATGATCTTGTTAGGTGGAAAAAAATTGCCTGGGAAGATAAACTTTTTGCCCAACAAGCAGTTTAAAAGTTATGAATCACCTTTGATTCATGCCTAGTACCAACCTGCAGCAGCAAAAGCAAACAGCTACAAGCTTAGCCATCTCTAGATTAAAAGAACAGAGGTCAAGAATGGAAGAAAAAGTATCCAATGTACTCAGTCTTACTATGAAACCAATTTATAGCTTTCTTATGAAAGTTATAACTCAATTAAAGCCCAAGAAGAAAGGGAAAAGGGAGGAGAGGAGGGAGAAGAGGAGGGCGGAGGGTGGAGGGAGGGCAATTGGTGGGACAGTGCATCTTACAAGGGTCTATGTGAAATTTACTAGGTGTAGAACCTAAATGTCTTAACACAATAACTAAGAAAATACTGTGAAGGCTATGTTAACCAGTTTGGTGAAAGCATTTCAATTTGTATATAAAACCAGCACATTGTACCCATGATTGCATTAATGTACACAGCTATGATTTAATAATAAAAAAAGAAAGCCCTGTAAAAAATAAATAAATAAATAAAAGAACACAGGGTGTGACACGGAAAGGTAAAGCCGGGAAATGCAAGAATTCTCTGGATCCTAAGAAATTAGCCAATGTGAAAAAGAAGCTGAAAATAGCAAAGAAGCTGAAAATAGCAAAGAAGCACTGGCAGAAACAAAGAGATAAATTCACAGCCAACAGGACTAAGCTCAAGAGGAGCGCTCAGAGGGTAGCTCGGAGGGCAGCAGGCAGGCTGACCGCAGGGTGTGGGCAGCCTTGCTCTGCACAGGCCCAGACACAAGGATATCATCTTGTCCTTTTTTGAGAGATTCCCTAAAACTCATGAGGTCTGTCTTTATGCATAAGGAACATACTGGTTCACATGATTTCCCCTTTCTCCAACTAGAAGCAAATGGCAAAGATGCAGTATAAAAAAATTTTGAAGGGGCAGCGCCTGTGGCTCAAAACAGTAGGGCACCAGTCCCATATGCCAGAGGTGGCAGGTTCAAACCCAGCCCCAGCCAAAAAAAAAAAAAAAAAATGGTAAAAAATTTTGAATAAAGCCAAACCACAGTACAATTTCTACCACCAGAGCTGGTGAAAGTCACATTCCGCCTGCCCAGGCTTACCCGTGGTGGGAGTCTGTTGCAGGCCTGTGGAGGGCACTGAAGCAGCTTCTGCTGCTGTGTGTGTGGAGGAAGGAGGACCTCAGTGTGCGTGTATGTGTGGCCTGCACAGAAGTGTAAGGATCTGGCTTCAACCGTCAGAGAAAAGCCATTTCACAGTTACAGTGACGTTCCCTCTGGCACTAAAGTAATTTTATAAAAGATGAACACTGTATGTTTGCTTTTATTTTTTTAAAACAAGTAAACAAAAATGGGCATTCGGATGAATCACAGATTATTTCCCTTATAAACAAGAAAAAAATTTTTCTTTTTGTTTGAATAATTACTACACAGACCAGGGTTCCATAGCCTGGTCTGGATAATGGTACAAAATTCTATCCCCAAAAAGGGTTTTTTGATCAAATAAATTTAGAACACACCTGAGAACAAAATCTTCCTCTTAAAATATTTAAAGATGTGGGACATGATTCAGCTTTGCAAAATGTGAGGTTAAAAACATATTTGAGGGCTCAGCGCCTGTAGCACAGTGGTTATGGTACCAGCCACATACACCGAGGGTGGCAGGTTTGAACTCAGCCCAGGCCAGCTAAACGACAAGGACAACTGCAACAAGAAAATAGCTGGGTATTGTAATAGGCACCTATAGTCACAGCTTCTTGGGAGGTTGAGGCAAGAGAATCACTTAAGCCCAAGAGTTTGAGGTTGCTGTAAGCTGTGACGTCACAGTACTCTACCAAAGGTGACATAGTGAGACTGTCTCAAAAAAAAAAAAAAAATTAAAAAATTAAAAAAAAAGGTATTTGATGTCTCTCTCACCTTCTCTCCTATATGAGAGGGATCGACTTCCAACTCTCTCTGGAAGCACTCTAAATAGTTCCTCTTTTAAAAAAAAACATATTTGCCTGTAGACACCTTCTCTGTCCTGTGAGGCCAGGAATGGCTCTGAGCACTAACAAGACCACAGGCAGCTGGTAACTCTCTCACAGTCATTAGGAACCACATAATTCTAAATCAGTCAGCAAAAGTCGATGAAGAACCAGAGGCTACAGTCTTCCCAGTGTTTCCACACAAAGCACTGTTGAGCGCCCTCTAGTACCTGGTAGAGGAGGTACGTGGACTCCACCAACTCAGGCCTCAGCGGGTAGAAGAGA
>CAUYQV010074407.1:0-14775 GCA_963574575.1 Galagoides demidoff
CCAAAAAATAGCCAGGCGCTGTGGTGGGCGCCTGTGGTCCCAGCTACTTGGGAGGCAGAGGCGGGAGACTCGCTTGAGCCCAGGAGTTGGAGGCTGCTGTGAGCAATGAAGCCATAGCACTCTACCCAGGGGGACAGCTTGTGGCTCTGTCTAAAAAAAAAAAAAAAAAAAAAAAAAAAGATAACATATAAGGCAGTAAGCAGAAGCAGGGCCTTCTCCTTTCCTGGAGATTTTTAACTGTAAAAGCATCTTGCATCTTTGCAGTGGTTTGAACAATTCTAATAAGTATTATGACCACCCACTGTGAGCTCCTTGTCTTGTGTCCCAGCTCTCATTAACACTAGAGTCCCACTATTATCTGAGTGGCCTAAAAAGGTATATGGTCCATTTCACTTCTCTAAGACTCAGTTTTATTATCAGTAAAATAAGAGCCCCTGAATGCAAAATCGAGGCATTGGGTAATAACAGAATTGCAAGGGTATCTCCTGACTTTTCACTCACTCAAGGAACAATAAACCAGCCCTGATGTCTGAAAGGAAATAAAGACCTCTAGAATGATCTCTTCCAGCCCCAAACACCATTATCTCAGCAGCTGGACCCAAAGGTGGAGACTTTACTTCACAAATACAACCAAACCCAATACCCCATGAGTATGAGACTGGGGAGTACAGGAACACAAAATCGACCTTAAATACCTTTGCTAAGGGTTCAGCACCTGTGGCTCAAGTGGCTAAGGTGCCAGCCACATACACGTAAGGTGGCGGGTTTGAATCCAGCCCAGGCCCGCCAAACAATGATGGCTGCAACCAAAAAATAGCCAGGTGTTGTGGCAGGCGCCTGTGGTCCCAGCTACTTGGGAGGCGGAGGCAGGAGACTTGCTTGAGCCCAGGAGTTGGAGGTTGCTGTGAGCTGTGATGCCACGGCACTCTACCCAGGGGGACAGCTTGAGGCTCTGCCTCAAAAAAAAAAAAAAAAAACCTTTGCTAAGGAGCTTGCCCCTTAAGCTCCTAATACCCAATACTCACTGTACTAAAAGTATGCAATCAATGTTGTCTGTATTAACTATCCTACTTTATGTTACTTCAATTGGACTGAAGTCTGCTAGTTTTCTAGAGTATGGTCAGATGGCTATTGCCCCCTTGGGAACCTCAGAGAAATTAGAGGCATTTAAGCATGAGCCTATCCCCAAAGGTAAACAAATGTCCATTTAAAGTCTACTAGCTGGACCTGGTAGCGCACATCTGTAATTCTAACACTTTGGGAGGCTGAGGCAGGATAATCACTTAAAGCCAAGAGTTCAGGAGCAGTGTCAAGAAGAGGAGGTAAGAACAACCCTCGGGCCAACCAAATCCTCCTCCCTACATCCAGTCCCTATATCCCGCCACCATTGCCACCATGCCCAAGAGAAAGGCTGAAGGGGATGCTAAAGGAGATAAAGCCAAGGCATAGGACAAACCACAGAGAAGATTGCAAAGTTGTGTGCTAAACCTGCTCCTCGAAAGCTAAAGCCCAAGCCTAAAAAGGCCCCTGCAAAGAAGGGAGAGAAGGCACCCAAAGAGAAAAAGGGAACAGCTGAAGCTGGCAAGGTTTCCCCTTTTAACCCTGCAGAAAATGGAAATGTCAACACAGACCAGGCACAGAAAGCTGCAGGTGCTGGATGCCAAGGGAAGTGTGTGCAATTTTGATAACTGTGTACTTCTGGTGACTGTACAGTCTGAAATACTATTTTTTATCAAGTTTTATAAAAATGCAGAATTTTGTGCTTTTTTTTTTTTTTAACCTATGTTGTTAGCACACAGAACACATCATTGTTTTTTGGGGAAGGGGCGTATGTCACTAATAGAATATCTCCAAAGCTAGATTAGGGGAAAACTCTAGTTTTAAGAGACTTCTTCTTGGCTCCCAAGAGGAGGGATTCCCTGATGTTGACACACAACCACCTTGACACAAATCCCTTGTGGTATTGAAAAACTAATTTGTTTTTAGGCCGTATTCTCCCTCTGCCTTCAGCATAGTCTTAACTCCCTGAAACCCTGTCACCTCTGGGGACCTGACTGCCAATCACTGGTTACCAGTATACCAAGGAATCTGGACTTTTCCAATAACACCATTCAGATGGCATCCCTCAAAAGAGCAGTGGTTCCATTTATAGACTATTGGATCTTCAGATAAATTCTGTCATTTTCATTTCATTTCCTAAAAGTCAGAGTTGGCTTGTGAAAGTTGTTAAACAATATGCTAAATGTGAAATGTCAACCCTCACTCTAAACTTCCCTGTTCAGAGCATCAAATGAAGACTTCATTGGGTTTCATAGTGGCTTTCTGATTTTTGGTAGACCACTGAAGAAGGGAATTTGAAAGTTGTTGTATACTGTTAACAATCATCTGCCCAGGTCCTGCCTGAAATATCATGATCATTTATGAAAAGTATCTTTAAGGCTCGGTGCCTGTAGCTCAGCAGCTGGGGCACCAGCCACACACACCAGAGCTGGCAGGTTCAAACCCAGCCCAGGCCTGCCAAACAACAATGACAATTACAACCAAAAAATAGCCAGGCATTGTGGCAGGTGCCTATAGGCCCAGCTACCTGGGAGGCTGAGGCAAGCGAATCACTTAAGCCCAGGAGTTTGAGGTTGCTGTGAGCTGGGACGCCACAGCACTCTACCAAGAGTGACATAGTGAGACTCTGTCTCAAAAAAGAAAAGTATCTTTAATAAAGCTGGATATAGTTTGGCTTGGAAAAAAAAAAGTCAAGAGTTCAAGACCACCCTGAACAACACAGCAATACCTCACCTCCTCAAAAAAATAAAAAATTAGCTGGATGTGGTAGCATGTGCATGTAGTCCTAGCCTTGTGGGGTTCTGAGGCAAGAGGATCACTTCAACCCAGGAATTTTGTTTTGTTCTGAGATAGAGTTTTGCTCTGCTGCCCTGGCTAGAGTACAATAGTGTCATCATAGCTCACTGTAGCCTCAAACTCCTGGACTCAAGCAATTTTCCTGTCTCAGCCTACTAAATAGCTGGGGCTACAGGTGCACACCATCATGCCCAGCTAATTTTATTTTGTATTTTTCATAGAGACATAATCTCACTCTTGCTCAGGCTGTTCTCAATCTCCTGGCCTTAAGCAATCCTCCTGCCTCAGTCTCCCAGAATGCTAGGATTACAAGTGAGAACCACTACACCCAGCTGAGCCCAGAAGTTTGAGGCTGTAGTGAGTTATGATAACACCAGTGCACTCTAGCCCAGACAAGAATGAGACCCTCTCTCAAAATAATAAGCAAAATAAAGTCATAAGCTTTCCTCCCAAACCCTTCAGATGCATCTCAGATTCTTCCTCTAGTTTCTAGAACTCTTTATTTCCATAGGTCAGAAGGGCAAACTAATTGCAGAGAAGAAATGGCCAGATGTGGAGATCAGTTCACTGCTGTGATGTTCTCATGCCTGTGATGATAATAAGTGGCAATTAAAAGGCATACTCAAGAGCTTCTTCAGTCACAACACAGCCAGTGAGGAGATCTCAGAAGCACACCCCTCCCTATTTCTCTGTGGATGTGAAATATGACAAAGACCAAACATTAGACCCTATGCAAAGGCTCCAAAGTCCAATCTTGGAACACAATCCTGGACCAACAAAACAAGCTTAGCTATGAATATGGAGGCACCAGAGAAGTGACAGTACATGGAGCACTTCAAAAGTCCAATACTATGAAGAAAACTAAAACAACAAAAGTGGCTTGGGCTCAGCACCCGTAGCACAGTGCTTACAGCACCAGCCATATACACTGAGGCTGGTGGGTTCAATCCAACCCTGGGCCAACAAAAGAACAATGACAACTGCAACAAAAAATAACTGTGAGCTGTGACATCACCGCACTCTACTGAGGGCAACATAGTAAGACTCTGTCTCAAAAAAACAAACAATAAAAGAATCAACTTAGTCCAGGAACAGTGGATCATAGATATAATCCTAGCACTATGGTAGGTCAAGGTAGGAGAACCACTTTAGCCCTATGGTAGGTCGAGGCAGGAGGATCACTTAAGCGCATGAGTTTGAGGTTGCAGAGAGCTATGATGAGGCTACTACACTCTAGCCCAGGTGATAGAGCAAGACCCTATCTCAAAAAAATAAAAATAAACTTACTTACAGCCTCTTTCCTCAGAGTCCAGGTAGAAATCATCTATCTCACCTACACCCTCATTCTATTTCTTCTCCAACTCTCTTAATAGCATTAGGCTTTGAGGCAGAAAATCTGGAATAATTTCTTTCAAAAAGGGACAACTTCTGCTCTGAATTATTAGAAATATGAAGGCAGGATACAGTGGCTCATACCTGTAATTTCAGCACTTTTGGGAGGCCAAGATGGGCAGTCTGCTTGAGCTCAGGAGTTTATGAGACCGGCCTAAGCAAGAGCAAGATGCTGTCTCTACCAAAAATAAAAAAATTAACCAGGCATTATGGTGAACACCTATACTCCCAGCTACCAGGAAACTGATGCATGAGAATCACCTGAGCCCAAAAGTTTGAGGTTGCTGTGAGTGATGATAGTGCCACAGCATTCAACTGTAGGACAACAGAGTGAGACTCTATCTCAAAAAAAAAGAAAAGAGGATATCAATAAGCAGGCCAGGTATAGTGACTCACAACTATAACCCTAGCACTATGTAAAATCAAGGCAGGAGGATCACTTGAGATCAGGAGTTCAAAACCAACCTAAGCAACACAGTAAGACACCCATCACTATAAAAATAAGAAATAAAAAATTAGCCAAGTGGCATACATCTGTAGTCTGAGCTACTCAGGAGGTTGAGACAGGATTGCTCGAGCCTAGGAGTTTGAGATTGAGGTTGCAGTGAACTATGAAACGCCACTGCACTTTAGCCTAAGCAATAGAAACCCTTAAAAAGTGGAGGGGGGGGAGATATCAAGCAATACAGTAATGTCATTCTTATTAACACTTTGTTAACAAACATTAATGCAGGCATTCTCAAAACTACGGCCCACCGGGTGTTTTTGCCACCACTGCCTATCCTGCTTAGCAGCCAACTCATCCCGGGGTCCGCAGTCTGGCCCTCCAACAGTCTGAGGGACAGTGAACTGGCCCCCTGTTTAAAAAGTCTGAGAACCTCTGATTTAATGACTAATAAAGTTTACCGAGCTGGTGGTGTTTCAATACATATATTGGTTTTCCTCCATAGTTCCTGGCTCATAACTCTCATAACCCTTGTTACGTCTTCTGTTACAGTGTTGGGTGTATTACACCTCAGGAGCAGACCTCAGGACACTCTCTGGCTTCCTCAGCCTTTATGACTATAGATCATACCACCCTCAATCCAGAGAGTTCCACCCCACAACCTGAAGGCTAATCACATTTCTCACGACTGTCCATAACACTCAAGAAGACTGGATTTGGAGAGCTTCTGGACAGCTCAATACTTGTAGTTTTCCTGGAGGGTGGCACATGGAAGCTCCACACCTCTTCCCCTATACCTCATCCTCCACATATCTTCATCTTCATCCTTTCTAATATCCTTTATAATAAACCAGTAAACATGCTTCCCTGAGTTCCATGAGCCACTCCAGCAAATCATCAAACCCAAAGAGGGGATTGTGGGAACCCCAGCTTGAAGCTGGTCAGTCCAAAGTTCCAGAGGCCCAGACTCGCAAACTAGTGTCTAAAGGAGAGGTGTAGTTTGAGGGATATGAGCCCTGACCCTGTGTGATCTGACATTACCTCCAGGTAGATAGTGTCAGAATTGAGTTAGAGGATACCTAGTTGGTGTCTGGAAAAACTCCAAACAAAATGTGTGTGGAAAAACTCCTATATTTGGTCATAGAAGTCTTCTTGTGTTGATGATTATTACGGTTTGGAGTTTAGATTGGATACGATAATGTTTGTCTGATATTACTAGTTTGTTACTTGAGGCACTGAAAAAGCTTGTGGTAAATAGCTGTTATCTTCAAGACAGAAAAAACCATCTGTGATGAGTATGATAGAAAAAGAATATTGGATAAGAACATGCATTCTCAATGGATGTAGTATCACCATGAAAGGAGTAAAAATTGATTCTTGGGGGGAAACTCTTAGTACAACAGTTTATGGTCATCCAAAGGACACAGTCTATAAATAGATACATGGTATATCTGTGGTATTAAAATTCCACTGGGGGGGGGTGCGGGCAGGCATAGTGGCTTATACCTGTAATCCTAGCACTTTGAAAGGCTGAGATGGAAGGATTGCTTGGGTTTGTTTGTTTGTTTGAGACAGAGTCTCAAGCTGTCGTCCTGGGTAGAATACCGTGGCATCACAGCTCACAGCAACCTCAAACTCTTGGGTTTAAGTAATTCTCTTGCCTCAGCCTCCCAAGTAGCTGGGACTACAGGCACCCGCCACAACACCTGGCTATTTTTTGTTGTTGTTGCAGTTGTCATTGTAGTTTTAGCTGGCTCAAGCCAGGTTCGAACCAGCCAGCTTCAGTGTATATGGCCAGCGCCCTGCCAACTGAGCTACGGGTACCACCTGAATCCAGGAGTTTGAGATCAGCCTGAACAAGAGCAAGACCCCATTTCTACAAAAAAAGTAGAAAAATTACCCAGGTATGGTGGCATGTACCTATAGTCCCAGCTACTCGGAAAGAAAGAGAATCACTTGAGCCCAGGAGTTTGAGGTTGCAATGAGCTATCATGATACCACTATACTCTAGATGCGGTGAGGAGCAAGATCTTGTCTCAAAAAACAAAAAAACATAGGGGAGTAGATATTTAGGGGGAAAAGGTGTCAAAGCATGATAATGAAGAAAAGGTTGAAGAATACTTAATTAGACGAACCCAGAAAGCTGACCCTTAGATGAACCCTAAGGACAACATGTTCATTAATTTGCATAATGGTCATGCACAGGGTGACAAACTTGTCTTGGTTTGCCCTAGACTTTCCTGGTTTGGGTGAGTACTGAAAGTCCCATATCTGAGAAATCCTTCTGTCCTGAACAAACTGGAATAATTATTCATCCTTCTTATGGGAGAGATCAATAAAGACATTTCCATTTCACAATAAAGTGACACCAAGAAATGTGGATGTCGTGAATGATTTATAACACTTCAGTAGCATTCCTGAGACAAGACTGGCATTTGCCATTTGCCCAACTCTATTCTCAGAGCTCTCTGACTTTGACCTCCACCTTGGGATAGAATGTTACTTATGTATTGACTCGGCCATTTCCTTCTCAACCCCAAAGCAAGAGTAATATTAGGAGGATGAAGACAAATATGATCAGCCAGCAGAACCATACTCTTTTCTTTGGTAGCTACCTATACAAGCGTTGTGGCGAGTGCCTACAGTCCCAGTTACTTGGGAGGCTGAGGCAAGAGAATCGCTTAAGCCCAAGAGTTTGAGGTAGCTGTGAGCTGTGATGCCACAGCACTCTACCCAGGGCGACAGCTTGAGACTCTGTCTCAAAAAGGGGGAGGGGGGCAGTGCCTGTGGCTCAGTGGGTAGAGCGCCAATCCCATATAATGAGGTGGCAGGTTCAAACCCGGCCCTGGCCCAACTGCAACAAAATAGCCAGGTGTTGTGGCAGATGCCTGTAGTCCCAGTGCCTAGGGAGGCTGAGGCAAAAGAATTGCCAAGGAGTTGAAGGTTGCTGTGAGCTGTGACGCCACAGTACACTACAGAGGGCAATAAAGTGAGACTGTCTCCAAAAAAAAAAAAAAACCTCCTAGATTCAAGCAACCTTCCATCTCAGCCTTTTAAAGTGCTAGGATTATAGGTGTAGACTTGAAGGAACTACAAATCTGGGCTGAACATAGTTCTGTTGCTACTGGATTCTCACTATCTCCACCGTTGAAATGAGTACAAGTGAGAATGCCTCACAAAGTCAGGAAAATACCATGATGTTCTCCACATGTGTCTAAGCAGCTTGAATCTGTTACAAGATTTTTGTCCCAAAGATAAACAGTTACCACTGATGCTAGGAATCAGGGATTACTCAATGCCTCGCCTGAATAGCCACAAACTATTTTCCTTCTCCCCTACTAGCAATGAAATCCTTGGTGAAAGTAAATTAAGGAAAGAGCAGGATTTTCCCTCTTTAGATCCCATATAATTAAAATACAAAGCTCTCTGCTATAGAAGACTAAGGCTTGTAGTTTAAGACAGACTCAAAGAAGAATAAAGCATTCATCCTCACTCAGAAAGAGGAAAGATTAGCTCCACAAGAACTGGTCTCCAAATTGACACCAAATCCAGGAGTTAAAAAAGTCTGTGCTACCAAATGTGATCCAAGCACCAGCTGGAGTTCCAGAGAAAAATCCCTAGGAATACATGACCAAGGGGCATTGCAAGAATGTTTGGATTAGCTCTCCTGAAAACAGGATTACTCCAAAACACTGGCAGACAGCCTTTGCAGCAGAACTTCACTTAAGAAAGGAAAGAAAATAAATGAAAAAAAAAAAAAAAGGAGGCAGAATGAGCAGGTCAGAGAACGCATCCACAACATATGAAAAAGAGAATTAGAAGGTATCCACCTATTTGGAAAAAGGTATAACTTACTTTTTTTCCCCCAACAGTGTCACTCCGTCACCCTGGGTAGAATGCCATGGCATCATAGCTCACAGCAAGCTCAAACTCTTGGGCTCAAGCAGTCCCTTGCTGGTACTACAGGCCACCAGAATGCCCATCTAGTTTTTCTATTTTTAGTAGAAACAGGGTCTCACTCTTGCTTAGGCTGGTCTTGAACTCCTGACCTCAAGTGATTCATCCGCCTCAACCACCCAGACTGCTAGGATTATAGGTGTAATTACTACAACTTCCTTTTAGAGAATGTCGTGTTCTTTTGAATATTCTCATTAATAGCAAATCTTAGGTGGGCATGGCGGCTCATGCCTACAATTCCAGCACCTTGGGAGGCTGAGGCAGGAGAATTGTTTTGAGGCCAGAAGTTTGAGACCAGCCCAGGCAACATAATAAAACCTCATCTCTACAAAGAATTTTTTAAAAATTAGGTGGGTGTTATGGTGTGCATCTGTATCTCTAGCTACTTGAGAGACTGAGACCAGAAGATCGCTTGAGCCCAGGAATTCAAGGCTGCAGTGAGATATAATCACATCACTGCAATTCAGCCTGGATGACAGAGCAAGACCCTATTTTTTTAAAAAAAGAAAAGAGCTGGGCAAGGTGGCTCACACCTGTAATCTTAGTACTCTGGGAGGCTGAGGCAGGTGGATTGCCTGAGCTCAGTAATTCCAGACCAGCCTCAGCAAGAGTGAGACCCTGGTGTAGAATATAAATGTCTTAACACAATAACTAAGAAAATGCCATGAAGGCTATGTTAACCAGTTTGATGAAAACATTTCAAATTGTATATAAAACCAGCACATTGTACCCCATGATCGCATTAATGTACACAGCTATGATCTAATTTTTTAAAAAAAGAGAGAGACCCTGTCTCTAAAAAAAAAAAAACCAGGTGTTGCTGTGGGCACCTGTAGTCCCAGGTACTTAGGAGGCTGAGGCAAGAGAATAACTTAACTATTATTATTGCTTAATATTTTGTTGAAGCAATCGTCTCATTTCTTTCTGAATGTATTTATCTTCATTCGTTCTTTATGAGGTTTTTGTTCTCAGTCCCTATGTTAAATATTGTTATTGTCATTAAATTTAGCCTTTTTAATTCTGTGAAGGCAAAGTGGAAACCTAATATACACATGTATAAGAAAAATTAATAAAAAAAATTAAATTAAATTAAATTAAAAAGAGAGAGAATCACTTGAGCCCAAGAGTTTGAGATTGCTGTAAGCATGGCACTCTACCAAGGGCAACAAAGTGAGACTGTCTAAAATAAATAAATAAATAAATAAATAGATGCAAAAAATTAAAAAGAAAGGAAAAGGAAAAAGTAAATCTTCATTCTTTGAGGGTAAGAACAAACATTTATTGCATTCCTATGTCCTAAGAGCTCTGGCTGGCTCTTGTTCAGACTGCTTTCGTGTGTATTAGCTCATTTATCCATCCTTCAAAGTATTAGTCCCACTTTTATGCAGCATAAGAGATGAACTTGTCCAAAGTCATATGACTATTAAGTGATAGTCTCAGAATCAAAACTCATGTTCATTACACTCCAAAAATCTGTTATGTCCACTTCAACAGAACTGTTAACCCATCTGAAGATGAGGGCTAACCACATCGGCTGGAGTTTTTAAATAATTACATTATAATGTAGTAATGAGACTGACCTCTCACATGTCTGAGCCTAAGCAAGAGCAAGACCTCATCTCCACAAAAAAGTAGAAAAATTAGCCTCACACAGTGGTGCACACCTGTCATCCCAACTAGGAAGGCCGCAGCAGGGATCACTGAGCCTTAGGAATCTGAGGTTGTAGTGAGCTAGGATCATTCCCTACACTCTAGTTAGAGTGACAGAGCAAAACCCAGAATGAGTGTGTGTGTGGCAGGGGGGAGTGTCTGAAAACAATTCCAGATTTTCAAACCTGCTTAGGACAATGCAGTATCACTTAGATCAAAGCTACCCTCAACCCTCACTACCTACGCCACTCTAAAGGAAAGCAACATCCATTGTAAAATTAAGTTCAGGCATGTTTGTTATTTTAAAATCTATTGTTACTTTTCAGTTTCACCTTATTAGCTTTTTCTACCAATGAAACACAACAGGTCTCAAAGTTGGCCTCTGGAGAGAAGTAATAGCTGACCTTCTGAAAACATCAAATTGAGAGTAACAAAGCTGGAATCTGGGTAGTGCCTGTGGCTCAGTGGGTAGGGCACAGGCCCCAGATACCAAGAGTGGCGGGTTCCAACCCAACCCAGCCAAACTGCAACAAAAATAGCCAGGTGTTGTGGCAGGCACCTGTAGTCCCAGCTACTCAGAAGGTTGAGGCAAGAGAATTGCTTAAGCCCAGGAGTTGGAGGCTGCTGTGAGCTGTGATGTCATTGCACTCTACCTGTGATAAAGTGAAACTCTGTCTCTTTAAAAAAAAAAAAGAGGCAGCGCCTGTGGCTCAGTGAGTAGGGTGCCGGCCCCATATACTGAGGATGGCAGGTTTGAAACTGGCCCCGGCCAAACTGCAACAAAAAAATAGCCGGGCATTATGACAGGTGCCTGTAGCCCTAGCTACTTGGGAGGCTGAAGCAAGAGAATCGCCTAAGCCCAAGAGCTGGAGGTTGCTTTGAGCTGTGACGCCACAGCACTCTACCAAGGACGACAAAGTGAGACTCTGTCTCAAAAAAAAAAAAAGAAAGCTGGAATCAAAGTTGGCAGGCCAGACACAGTGGCTCATGCCTATAATCCTAGCACCCTAGGAGGCCCAGGTGGGTAGATTGCCCTCAGCTCCAGGTTGGACACCAGCCTGAACAAGAGCAAGACCCCATCTCTAAAAATAGCTGGGTGTTGTGAAGGGAGCCTGTAGTCCCAGCTACTTGGGAAGCTGAGATAAGAGAATCACTTGAGCCCAAGAGTTTGAGGTTGCTGTGAACTGTGACACCACCACACTCTACAGGGGGCAACAAAAGTGAGACTGTCTCAAAAAAAAAAAAAAAAGTTATCAGGCAACATTTTGTTACTGGGCTGCCACATCCCAACTAAAATATTTCTTGTTTCCATCATCTGTAAAATGACAGCAGTAGTCTTTTCTATTGCCAATTTCATCAGAACAGCACATGTATTAATTAGCAGATTAAATTCACTAAACATCTAAAAGAAAGGTTTAAATAACTCTGGTGTGGCAATACCATGTTAAAAACCAGAGGGCTGGCTCGGTGCCTGTGGCTCAAGCGGCTAAGGCGCCAGCCACATACACCTAAGGTGGCAGGTTTGAATCCCCAGCCCGGGCCCGCCAAATAATGATGGCTGCAACCAAAAAATGGCCGGGCGTTGTGGCGGGTGCCTGTAGTCCCAGCTACTTGGGAGGCTGAGACAGGAGACTCACGTGAGCCCAGGAGTTGGAGGTTGCTATGAGCTGTGATGCCATGGCACTCTACCCAGGGGGATAGCTTGAGGCTCTGTCTCAAAAAAAAAAAAACCAGAAGGCTATGTTTTGTTGTTGTTTGTTTGTTTGTTTTTTGAGACAGAGTCTCAGTTTGTAGCCCTCTGTAGAGGGTAGTAGCATCACAGCTCAAGCAACCTCAAACTCTTCGGCCTCAGCCTCCCAAATAGCTGGGACTACAGGCACCTACCACAACGCCCAGCTATTTTTAAAGACAGGGTCTCACTCTGGCTCAGGCTAGTCTCTAACTCATGAGCTCAAGTAATCCACTCGCCTCAGCCTCCCAAAGTGCTAGGATTACAGGTGTGAGCCACTGCGCCAGACCAAGGAGGTTTATGTTCTTAACTGAACCACAGATCAAGTTCTGACCCAAGTAAGACAAATGTCAATCTCAGTATTACACCCTTGCTCCCCTCAAAATCTTTTCCAGTCTTCAAACATAGCTATACTTTCATCCGAAAAGAAAAAACTTGGGTGGGGAAAGAGCTAACAATAAACATACATACACATGCACACCCATACCCTCTCTCATTCCTGGTGGTCTAGTTAGAAAAAAAAAAAAATCTTTCACACTGTAAGGCAAACACTGTGTTTACAAATACACTCAGCTTCCTCAGCTAGCAAATACGGAGAATTTATTATCCTGCCTACCTAGTCCGGGTTAATCTAACCACCATCCCATCCACAACCCTTAAAACAGTTTGCAGTTTTGTTTGGTTTTATTGGGGTGGGAAAGACAACTGGGTTTCATCGAAGCCAGATATTTTAAAATACTAGAAAACCGATCTTACATATGTATAGTGAATATAAAGTTTTAAGGGTATCAGTGCAAAGAAAGGAATCTCTGGCTTCACAGATGTTGGACATTTCCTATCGGGAGCTTCATTCCGGGGACTCTTATCTCAACGCTTTCCCTCCTGCCTTTTGAAACAGATTATCAAGTCCAGAATTCTGGGAGTATCTAAATGAGAACCACCTGGGATGGGGATTGCAGTTGCCCATGCACCACGTTATGTGAAATCCCTTAAAGTGGAGTCCAATTTAAGACACACCAAAAGTCTATAACCTCACTTTACGGGCGAGTTTTCCATCTACCAGGACAAAGGAAAACACACAAAGAGCGAGTGAAAATACGAAGAGGGTAGGGCACAATTCCATATGGTAGACACGCGGGGTCTCGCACATCAACACCTGATCCACCCCTTCATTGGACAGATGACGGAAACTGAGGACAGGAGAAGAGGAGCCAAAGTCAGTCTCGACTCTGACTGCCACATCTCCTAACCACGAAAAAGCTGCTACTGGAAAGGTATGGAAGATGGGCCCGAGGCTCTCGGATGTCCCTCTTTGGAGACACCAGAGGACAATGTGTGGAGACCCCAGAACATTGCTGGAAAGGGCCGAAGCCACAGGCGAGTGGAGGCACGGGCAGCGCCATGAGCCACCCCGTCCACCTCCAGGGTCGAGCAGCCCTCTCCACCCCTACCTTCGGCTTCCCGCAGCCAGGGGAAGACACAATCCCCACAATTCCAGGCGGCCGCAGCTACTACCAGCTCCCCGTGCGCAAACGCGGCGGAGACCTACCGAAGTCGTAAGAGCGCGGCTATTACGTCACTCGCCGCCGCGCCCAATTGCAGCCGGCCAGAACAGCCGCCGGTGGCGTAGCTCCCTTTCCGCCCTCGGAGTTGTGAGCCCCGCCTCTCTCCGGCTTCAGTTAACCTCCGCCCGCCAGCGTCTCCCAGCATTGATTGTCCGAATTTCCACGAGTCTCTTCCGGTGGAAGAGATGCTTGTAGGTTTGGTTTTACTTTGGAGCAAGAACTTCGAAATTTGTTCTCTGATTTCCCAAGAGCCTAATTTCTTTCTAGCAGAAGAATCCTCATAAAGAAACCAGAGGGGGTGGGAATAGGGTGTAAAAATAAATTGAGCTGTTAAGACTCATTTGGGGAGAGAAGCTGAGAGTCTCAAGCAATAAATCACTTTTTGAAAATACATGCAAAATAGGACACTTATAAGTCACCCACTTTATATGTATTGTGTAAATTTCACTTGTGGCAGTTATTGCGTATACTTTTTTTTTACTTCATCCCCTTTTTTATTAGTGGGGAAGTAGAGGCTCAAAGAGGTTAAAAGGACTTATCCAGTGTCACACAGGAAGTACAAGAGCTGGGAATTCAAGCTAGATTTGAATGCCTCCAAAGTTCTCTTTCCACTATATCACCCTGTTAGACCTCCCTCTTTTTTAAGGTGACCAGATTTTAACATTGGTAAAGCCGGACACCATTGCAGGGGGTGGGGGGGAGTGGGGGGGGGGTGTTCATAGAACACAAAAATAGTATTCTAATATATATTTTTTAATTTCAACATAAGTACAATTTACAAATATAATTTTAAAAATTATGTATAGTATTATTTTATTCTTTGGCATAGTTCTCATTTGAGTGAATTTTTTTTAGTAGATTGCTGTTGTTGGTTAAAAGGTCATGAAATTTTTCACAAGAATTTGTTAAATTATATTTCACACATAAACTGGCTTTCAAAGTCTCAACACTTAATTGTGATTTTTCTGATGTCCACACTTTATTTACCATACAAAAAACACGTTCAGTCGCAGCATTAGTTCCTGGTAAGGATAGCACGTATCCCACAATTTTTAGTGCATTATTGTATGGAACATGGTTTGTTTCAAAATGATGAAATATTTCTAACCATTTGTTCTCTATTATGATTTTTGCTGATGCCCAAGATTTAACCTTTTCCTTATCAATATATATTTTTTAAT
>CAUYQV010074409.1:0-48641 GCA_963574575.1 Galagoides demidoff
ATAACCAAATAGCCTAAGAATGTGGGGAGGGGGGAGGGAGAAGGGAGGGGGGAATGGGTGGAGGGAGGGGGATTGGAGGGACCATTTCTGAGGTTTATCTTACAGGGGTACAAGTGAATCTCTCTAAGAGTAGAATGAGAACATTTTAAAAGAATAACTGAGAAAATGACACGAAGGCTGTGTTGATCAGTTTGATGGAAGTATTTCGGATTGCATGTGAAAACCCCACACTGTGCCCCAGAAGTGCATAAATGTACATAGTTACCATTCAATAAAAAAAAAATATATATATATAAGTCCCCCCCTTCCAGAGGTGGAGTAGGGATTTACACTATACCAGCTACATTTACAGAGCATCTCACCTCTTGAAAACAGAAGACAAATTGTTCTAAGTTCAGTGTTTTAGTGTGTTATGGTTGTTGTTAAAATATACCATAGATGGGGTAGCTTTTAAGCCACCAAAATTTATTTATCACAGATCTGGAGGCTAGGAAGTCCCAGAACATTTAGTATCCGGTTTGCTCCTGTTTTCTGGATCATAGATGGTACCTTTTTGCTGTGTCCTCAAGTTGTGGAAGTGACTAGCTGGCTTTCTTGAACCTGTTTTTGAGCAGCATTATCCCAATCTGGAGGGCTCTGCCCTCCTGACCTAATCAACTCTCAAAGTCCCCACCTCCTCATACTATTCATTTGGGAGGTTAGGAGTTCAACATATGAATTCTGGAGGGACACATTCAGAGTATAGTACATTTCAAGTTCCATGTGCATGGAATATCTTTATACATTTCTTCATTTTTAGTCTGTAAGTGTGATTGCTAGTAAAGAGAGTGTGCTATAGACAGCAGATAGTTGAGAATCATTTTTAATATATTCAGTGATTCTGCTGAAAGGAGAATTTATTTCGTTACATTCAAAGTAATTATAGATAGGTCAGAACTTGCTACTACCATTTTATAATTTGTTTTCTGGTTGTTTTATACATCTTTTTATTTCTACCTCACTTTATGGTTTATCGGTTTTCCGTGGTGGTGTGCTTTGGGTTTCTGTTTTCTTTTGGTTTTGGTTTTGTTTTTTATGTTTTCTGCAACCACTATAGGTTTTTGCTTTGTGGCTACCAAGAGGCATACATAAAATACCTTATACTTATAACAGGCCATGTTAATTTTATAACAAATTTAATTTCATACATACATTGTACGTTTTCACTCTTTCCCTCATCTCTTATGTAATTTATATTTCTTACTAACCTATTGTAGTTAGTTTTTTTTCTTTTTCTTTCTTTTTTTAGTGTCATAGCTCCCAGAAACCTCAAATTATTGGGCTGAAGTGATCCTCTATTCCCAGCAATATTTACTCAGAACCTCCTAATTAGCTGAGACTACAGGCACCTGCCTCAATACCCAGCTAGATTCTCTACTTTTGGTAGAGATACAGTCTGCTCTTTCTCAGACTGGTCTTGAACTCCTGAGCTCCAGCCCTCCACCCACCTTAGCCTCCCAAAGTGCTAGGACTATAGGTGTATGCCACCATGCCTAGCAGTTACAGTTCTTTTTATTATATCTTATTTTAATTTACATAGCATAGATAAAATTATTTTACACATCAACTTTACATTATTAAAAGTATTCTGATATGACTATTTATTACTTTCACTATTGAGTTTTTTTATTTTTGTGTTTTATGTTATTAATTGGTAGCCTTTAATTTCAGCTTAAAGAACCCCCCTAGCAATTACTGAAAGGAAGATCTAATGGTGAAGAACTCCCTTCACTTTAGTTTGGAAAATTGTTTATTTTTCCCCATACTAAAGAATAATTATGACATGTGAAATATTTTTGGTTGACAATTTTTTACCTTCAGCACTTTTAATATATTTTCCCACTTTCTTCTGGACTATATTTTGAGTTTGAGTGAAATTTCTGGTGGTGCTTCCTGGACTGGTAAGACTGTTGTCTGGACTATGCAACCAGGTAGAGCCATTGAGTGGGTCTCAATGCAATTACCTCTGCTCTGGCATGGTGGCAAGCTCACTTCCTTGGTGGGTGGTACTGTTATTTGGATGAGCAGGGCCTCATGCTAGGCTCCAAGATTATGTGAAATGTCTGGGGCTGCTCAGGATGAGCAGGACATGATGCTGAATGCCACGGATACAGCTGGATACAGATTTCTTCCCAACCTCGGGAAAGTTTACTTAGTTCACTGAGTCTCAAGGGATTTCCACTTGGCCCCTGGGGTTGGGCAAGGCCAGATGTTTTATTCCAGACATGTTAATGAATTGGCATTTGCCTCACAGCCTGGGAAGGTTAAGCAGAGTACCAAGGCTTTGTGGAATGACCACTCAGCCTCTGAGTTTGGGCGGATCAGAGGCTCACTTCCTCAGACATTTGTAAATCTTCATTTATCTCCTGGCCCAGGGAAGACAGAAGCAGAGCACAGAGCTTATTGTCAAAGCTGGCTAGAAATTTGAGCCTGGCAGACTGCTGGATTGTGTTTCCTACTGAGCAATGTCCTTGGCTAGTAACTCTAGTGTGGTGCTTCCATATGCTGGAACGGATAGCCACTGCCAGGACCCGTATACTGTTTGCTGTGAGCCTCATTGCTGTTGTTTGTAGTTAACTGACCATGAGTGGTCTATCTCTGCCAATACCTTCATGTTTCTCATTGGTTGAAATAGGACTAGGCTCTCCAGGAAGGTAATCAGAATGATGTGGACATTGAATGTCTGCCTCCAACTCTCTTTTCCCACGCAAGAAACCATGAGGCCAAGGGTACCTTTCTCTTTGCTGCTGTGCTGGCTTTGAAGAAGAGGTGATACAATCAAAGGTGAAACCATTCTTATACTCATATGGCTTGTCCCTGTTTGTGATCCCCAGTATCCTATCAGCTTCAATTTTTCCCAAATTCTGGAATATTCACAAGCTATTCTTATCTGTGAATAGTGCTGATTGATTTCTAAGAGTGATTACTGATATTACTGTGTAATCTTTAGTAAAAATTCCAGGTCATTATTACATTTTCTTTACTTACCGGTCTCCAATTCCTTTTAATTCATATTTTGTTATTAATATTTTCTTTGATTAATTAATGGCTCCAGAATCTAATTCATAAAAATCCTCATTGCTGTTGGTTTTTGTATTCACAACCTGCAAAGTATGCACTAGTTCACCTGAACTTTAACTTGATCTTCATGCAAAAATAGACCATTTTCAGGATGTAAACTTAAAATTTCCCTTTGGGATTATAAATTATATTCTTTAACTCTTTTGCTCTATAATGTTCATTACATACAACATTTGTTCTCCTTATAAGTAAGCTCATTGATTAAAAAAGCTGAATTGACTCATTTGTTATTAATATCAACAAATATTAATAGCTCACATCTACTTCTTTGTCCCTGCTTTGTCAGGTCCTGAGCACTGACAATTGTTACTTTCTATTTACTTTACCATTCTACTGAATATAGCTGAACAAAGTTCCCGAGCCGTACTAATGGAGTCTAATACAAATATCGACCATTAGCCCCTGATATACTGAACTTATATAAATGTATTTCCTCTAAGACATATCATAATGATATGTAAAAATTTATAAGGAAAATTTTATAAAATGCTGATCTTTAGGGAAAAAAAGAAATTCTCATAAAGAAAAATGAAATTCAAAGGTATATAAATTTGTTGAATATACTGACCCATAATGTTTTGGGATTTTATAGAAATGAAGGCTTCGATTTTAATGACTTTAGTGATGTAACTAGCTTAAAGTCTGCAGGTTTAAAGAACCACCAATTCTGCTAAGAAGTTAGATTCTTCCCATTGTCTTAGGGAATGTTTCAGCTTGCTGTTGCTGGCTTCAAAAATGGAAAACTGGGACAAGGAGCTAAGGAAAACAAGTAGCCTCCAGAAGGGAATGTAACTCTACTGACATGTTGATTTTAGCTCAGTAAGCCCCATGTCAAACTTTCAACCTAAGGAACTTTAAAATAATAAACATGTGCTCTTCTAATCCACTAAAACTGGAAGTTTTTACAGATACAATTGTAAACTAATGCAATGGGGGTATTAATGCATATAGCTATAAAAAAGAATGGAACTACAGAGGACCCATCCACACTAAATGTAACTACTGAGTCCCCACTAGATGTAACTACAGAGGACCCATGCAACCATGTATATATACATGGATGAAGAGCCCGGAGAGGAACAGAGAAACAGAGAAAGAGAGAGCTTTTTTCCCCAACTTGGGTTGTTTCTCTCTGCCAGGAGCTTTGGTGTTTTTGTATTCTTTTCAGTAAAATAAATTCTGTCTTACCACTGATCTGCAGTCCATGGATTCATCCTTCGAATCACTGAGACCAAGAACCTACTGAAGATGAAATTCCGATATCATATTTTGGAAAATATGTATCATTTGGAAGACAGACATGAGGAAACATTTAGTGAAGGATGAAACACTAAAACTACATATTGGTGGACTATGGTAAAATGAAGAATATCAAAGACTGAACATGTGTACACTTATACACATTACTTATAATTCATTAAAAGATGAAGTAAACAAATGGAACTTAGAAGCAAGGCATAAGATGCCACAGAAATAGCTCATACAGAAATTGGTAAACCTGTGAATAATTATATACATATAAATAACATGAAAAATAAAAATAATCGCAAATTATATTTATTTTAGTGCCATTCACAATAGGAAATTCATGTAATAAACCTAAGTGTTAACAGACAGAGATAAAATGTGGTACATATATACATGATGGAAACTATTCAGTTATTAATAAAGGTATGAGATCGTGCTATATGGAACAATATGGATGGAATTGGAAGAATGTTTAGTAAAATAAGCCAGGCATAGAAAAACAAATATCTCGTGTTCTCACTCTTATGTGTGGGCTAAAAACATTGATCTCATGACAGCAGAGAGTAAAATGATAATTACCAGAGGTTGGGAAGGGTGTCTGTTGGGGGGAGGTGAAGAGAGTTTGGTTTATGGTACAAATGTACCGTTAGATAGAAATTCTAATGTCTGATAACAGAATAGGGTGACTATATTTAATAATAAATATCATATATTTCAAAATAGTTAGAAGACAGGAAGTGAAATGTTCCTAGCAGTTAAAACTTATAAATATTTGAGGTGATAGATATCCTAAAGCCCTGACCAATCAATTTGCATTACATGTATTTAATGAAATTACAAACATCATAAATGTCATCATAAATATTATGTATCAACAAAAAATTAAATTAATTTGCATTATATGTATTTAATGAAATATTACAAACATAATAAACGTCATCATAAATATTATGTATCAACAAAAAAATTAAAAATAATTTGAAATTTCAAAGAAATTAGTGTCCTAAAATATTTTTATCATCCAGGAGCTGGAAATAGGTAATCAAAAGAGTAAATAACATTATGTAAAGTATGAGCCTAAAGTTCATGGAAATAAAAGATTTTATTTGTATAATTTTATATATGATGTAACTTATAAATAGTTGTTATTTTTCTTTTCTTTTTTTTATAGTTGTTATTTTTCACTGATTTATATATTCCCTGTTTCCCTCTACTAGGATAATAACTTTAGAAGGGTGGAAAAAGATTATTTGACCTATTTACTGTCATATTTGCAGAACCCTAAGCAGTACATAGAACATTGTAAGCAGTTTAAGTAGCAAGTGTCAAATTATCTAAAAAGAGTAACACTTTCCAAACTAGTAAGAAAGAGAGAAACTTACATCCAATAGAAGACTGGAAAAAGAAGAAAGTAGAAAAGAAAACTCGTGGGGGAAGCGCCAATTAAAATGCTGAAAATATAGAATTTAACATTTGAGTGCAATGAATTTCCAATACAAAGTTTAGAATAGATGTCTCCAGAGATGACACTGAGCCAGCACACAGTAAAACACTACACGTTTTAAATGGTTGAAATCTACTCTGACTGGAAATATGTTTGGTCAAAGGCAATATTGTACTGCCTGTTAATATTCAAATACTGCCCTTGCAGTGCACCTAGAGACTCAAGATAAAGAGGGAGTAAACACACAGCTAAAAAAAATTGCTGATTCAACAGTATTAATTTGAGGTGAAAAATAACTTTATCATTTTGGGTGATGAAACTATTTATGATACATTATGATAAAACACCCAATTTTCTAAGAATATCTAAAAAATTCTGAATATATATTTAATAACAGAAACACTATATATATATATATATATATATATAGCAAAACACTAGGGGATAATTAAGGAAACAATGGAGAAAATTGCTATGGGATTTTTTTTCTTACATATCTGGCAGAGACAGATCAAATCTTAAAAAACTAATGATCATGTAGAGTATTCTACCAATACATATAACACAATGTATATCTTCTAGGCTCAGCTGAGCCCCACCACCTGTTAAATAGTGTTTATAATTTGCCAAATATAAACCACATTCTCACCATATTTTTCTAAATTTTTTTCCCTTTCTTTCTACTTTACACAGAATAAACAATAATGTGATATGCCTTTGCCCCTTCCATTTCTTAATCCTACCATGTCTTTTACTTTCCTGGCCTTTTATATATTTCTTTATGAAGAAGACTCTTGATTAAGCCCAACTTGCCTAAAGAGTTTTTAACCCGGACACTGCCTACTTCCTCTGAGACTACCCTTCTTTCCTTAACGTCTCTTTCTTATGTCTTTAAACCCCATTAATAAATAAATATTATCAAGTAGTATTATAATTAAGGAAGAAAGGAAGACAGGAAGAAAGGCAGGGGAAAATGTAAGAAGGCAAGAAAGAAGAAAAGGATGAAGGAAGGGAGAAAAGAAGAAAGAAAGAAAGAAGGAAGGGAAGGGAGAGGGAGGAACAAAAAGGGAGAGAAAAGGAAGGAGGACATTTACTTCACTCTCCTCATTTGACTGGAGGCACAAGTCTATAGTGCCTCCCCATACACTTTGGCCTTTGCTAGTGCTTCCAAAAGAGTTGATATTTATCCAAGGAGAAATCTGTATTTTTGTACATCACCACACTTCCCCAGTGATAGTAGTAGTAAATAGTGACAACTCCTCTCTGTTTCAATGAAGATTTCTATACTCTTGGCAGAAAGCAAAATAGCCGCTACTTTTTCTTCTTTGTCTCTTTTGAAAGCCAAACTGGAATCCTAGTAGTCTGGGAGGCCAAGGCAGGTGGATTGCTTGACATCAGAGTTTGATACCAGCCTGAGCACGAGTAAGATCTTGTCTCTACTAAAGATGGAAAAATTAGGTGGGCATTGTGGCAGGAACCTGTAGTCCCAGCTACTGGGGAAGATGAGGCAAGAGGATTGCTTGAACCCAAGAGCTTGAGATTGCTATGAGCTCTGATGACAGCATGGCACTTTACCCAGAGCAGCAAAGTGAGATTCTTGTCTCAAAAAAAAAAAAAAGAAAAAAGAAAATAAAGGAAGGAAGGAAAGAAGAAAGAAAGCTAGCCAGCCAAACTAACTTGATCTCTGTTTGGGTTCTAGAGTGCTGACTTAAAAGTAGTATGACTATGCCAAACAAAGGTGGATGGTCAAGCCAAAGGCTCTAGGATGAGGTTGAAATCTAAGCTCTAGGAAAAGTACTGAACACCAAGTACAAGTGTAGAGAATGACATGCTAAGAACAAGGAGGGCTTAGACCAAGTCTTCCTCAACTTCACCTGCTGTCACTCACCACCACCAGGTCTCACTTCTGTGTCCTTATTTTTCCTTAACCTCATTGATTTATTTTTTACACACTGCTTAAATTACCCTATTTTTGTCTTTCATTTTGGATATTTGTAAGCTTACCTTTGATATTCCCTACCATGCATAATTATTTGTGAAAATGTCACAGGTTTTTGAAATGGTTTTGGTTTTCTATTATTGACTCTCAGAGCACCTTGATTTTAGTGACTTAAAATAACAATAGTTTGATTTCATTTCCCACAATTCTGTGGGTCCACTGGGCTCAAGTGACCATTCTTAACAGATGTTTTTGACGAAGTCAAATGTCGGCTGAAACTGCAAATGTCTGAAGGCTCACCTGGACCAGATGCCCAAGAGGGCTCAGGCACATGGCTGGCAGTGGATGTTGGTCACCAACGGGAGCTCAGCTGTGGCTATTGACCAGAAAACCTATGTGTGCTGCTGGATGGCTAGAGAGAACATTCCACAAGGGAATGTTTCAATGCTCCAAGAGAGTGGAAGCAGAGTCTACTATTCAATTAATAAACAGACCAGAACGAGCAAGGCATTTCTTCCAATGAATTTTATCAATTAAAGCAGTCACAAGCCCACCCCAAATTCAAGGGCTTGAGAAATTAACTTTAACACTGCTTGACAAGAGTGATCATCTTTAATATGCCATGGGCATCCTAGTCAAGATTCCAACCTAAGTTTTACCTTCTATGACTTGTGTGACTTATCTCTAAACCAGATTCAGAATCTGTTTACCAGAGTTATTCTAACCCTAAGTAATGATATTTGCAAAGTGCTGATCATCATAGAGTAGATACTCAGGAAATGAGAACTTCTGGAACACTGATAAGAAGTCCCTTTACTACAGGGATTTATTTATGTATATTTTAGGTGGCAAATAATGGTTGAATTTGGTACATTCTAAATTAATATTTGAGTGAAAGCATGAGTACATAATTCAATCTCCAAAGCAGTGATCTTTCCTTATTTATCTCTATAGTTTCTCAGCAGGAATGTTCCTTCTGTTACTGATTCTGTAAATATTTTTTAAATGGATTCTTGAATGGAATGTTGATTTTTTTTTTTGGTGGATTTATTTAGCTTTTACATTGGGAAACATACATAAGCTTTATTAGCTGGGCATGGTGGCAGGCACCTCTAGTCCCAGCTACTGAGGAGGCTAAGGCAGGAGGATTGCTTGAGCCTACAAGTTTGAGGTTGCTGTGAGCTGTGATAATGCCATTGCACTCTAGCTCAACTGACAAAGTGAGACTTTATCACAAACCAAATCAAACAATTAAAGAATTAATGGTACTAAATTTGGAAGAATTACATATTTGAAATGTTCTCTTTCTAAATAACTTCTAGCATAGGTTAATTCAGAAAATAGAAAAATTTGCCATAGAAAAGGAGGAAGAAGAGCTTCTGGACACATGAAGTACAGCTTGTATCACTTGATAATCTGGTGGATGTAAGTGCAGCTAGGATTATCCAGAAAAGGAACCGCATAGCCTCCACAGAGATAAGGAAATCTTTTGTTCTAGCTCTTTCTATAAACACTGCACTGCAAAGTTCTATACTTTGTCAGAATTACTTCAAAAGTAAACGCGAGAATAATGACAGTAAAAGGAAAATGCAATAGATTTTTGGTGGCACTTAATTTTATTTGCTGTGACGTCGTTTCAATTCAGCTATAAAAATCACTATAAAGTAGCTCTTAACTTCATAGCAAATAAAGTTACGTTTCACACATTTCAATTATTAATAGATGAGCTTAGAAATTCTGTTTTCTTGGCAACAATTTTAGTACACGATATGTCAGAGTTTTCAATTACTTTGTAGTTTGCTTTGAAGATGACACTACGAATGATATACTGGGTGGAGGAAAACCCTCCTGTCTGCCTCAGAGTGACATAATTTTTTCTAATGCCTTACAGTATAATAAATTACTTTGAATCATTCACAGTGCAAATAGTAATACATTGATAAATCTATTGTCTTTTTATCGACATTTTTGTTGTCAAAGGAATAAATAACAAAGTTTAACTCAAGAAATTTCCCAGGGCTGCATATCGTAAATGCTGGTAGCTTTTTAGAGATTTGCTTCTCAGCTAGCAGAAGGTTCCCACATGCATGAGAGTTAATTAAACCAAATCTTCCTATTTTGTACTAATTGAAATAAAGGGCTCCAATAAAATAAACAGATAATTCAAATAATTTAAAAGCCTGTCTATTTATTTTATTTATTTATGTGTCTTTCTGCCAACACTATCGAGGTATTAATTATTACAGAGCATAACAAATCACTTAAGTATTGTATTAGCCTTCATGGTCTTGCTTTGGATGAAATATCATCTGTTAATTGAATTGTATGTATATTTGATGAGGATCAAGACAACTTTATCACAAAAATTTACTCTTTAAACCACTTACTTATCAACCGTGTATATATTAAGCATATATTTAGGAGCCAGGAGAAAGGATGCCAACGTGTACGATGACACTCTTACTCTCTGTTTCGTTGGCCATGTAGGAAATGTGTGAGAGGGATGGGTGAGGGCTAATGTGTATTTACTGCGCATACTTTAACTTACTGAAATCAAATACTACTTACAATAGTTGATTTTGAATGGTATTAATCAAGCAGAGTATGTAGTAGTAGTTAAAAAAGGTTCAATGTGTAACACCAGCCCAGTTCCCACTGAGTGGTACCCAGAGATTCAGATATATTTAGGAAGGTAAGTATTTTCCTGGATTTGGGAGACCAAGCAACAGTCATGCCTTTTCAACTCATTTAATTGTTATCCACATATGATAAGGGTGACTACTAACAATATGTAAGAGAGAAAAAGAGAGGATGTTAAAACTGTGGGCTGCAAAAGAATATGTGTTACACTCCACGATATGAAGTCTTCAAGTTCCCAAGTTTATCCCATGACAGAATTCATTTTTGTACCAGGTAGTCAGACAATAAGACAATCAGCAACTTGGTGTGCTGACAGTGCGGCTAACCTGATTTTAATTAGCTCAGAGAGAGGGCACTTTGAGGAAAAAGTGACATTTCATTGACGAATAGACTATTAAACACAACCCTCTTTGACCTGCCTGTTACCAGGGTACAAGCTGAAAACTGCTTTACTGGTTAAGACTCTCCCATCGTCCTGTAAACCTGGGACATATGGCTTGTTTGCACAGACATATCTTTTTGTTGCCCCGGGCTAGAGTGCAGGGTGTCATAGATCGCAGGAACCTTAAACTCCTGGGCTCAAGTGATCCTCTTGCCTCAGCCTCCCCCTCCACAAGCAGTTGGGACGATAGGTGTGCACCACCAGGTCCAGCTAGTTTTTCCTATTTTCGCAGAAATGGAGTCTCCCTCTTGCTCAGGCTGGATTCAAACTCCTGAGCTCCACCAATCCATGTGCCTTGGCCTCCCAGAGTGCTAGGATTATAGGCAGGAACTACCACATCTGGCCTGTACAGATATTTATTTTGGGACTGACTCAGTTGCTTCACATCTAAGTACTAAGTGTATGCATATTTACCATCATGGGGTGAGGGGGGGAACACTGATCTTTAGTTAACTTAAATGTGTATCAGACATATTTTGACAAAAAATAGGTAGCTATTGGACAGAAAGGTAGATACTAGGTAGTATATTTGATAGTGAAAGCCACTTCCTTTCAGAACCAGCAGGACTTCTCCCCACTTTAAATGTGCCATTATCTCTGTCTCAGAGTGCCCTTTCACGCCCTCTCTACCTAGCAGCTCCTTCTTAGCCTGAAACACCTCCTCCCCAAACCATTTCTTTTTTGTTGACTCCTCAGGAAAATCTATGAACACTTTCTTCCTCAAAATTGTGCATATACATCGAAGATAGCACTCACGGTGGTGTTACTATTTAACTATCTCTCTTCTCCACAAAATCCGGGCATTTTTTACCCTTTTTGGCCTATGCGCAAACGTACTTGACTCTCAAAATATCAGTGGAATTAATATAGGTATGTATTAATGCATGCCAGACAGGGGAAAGGAAACTAATCTTCTATGTATTCATGAAAACCATTTTTCTTGTATACTAGATATTGTTTATATTGTCATAATGTTTGGGAAATTAAATGTATGACAATACGCTAGGGTTCGTGCGGCTTAATAATAAACATAGCCAAATTTGTGGATTGTCGAATGCTTGACTGGTTAGATAAACCTAAAAATTGCCATTAGTAATCTTATGGCGTGTTTCAACAAGGGCTCAAAATGCTATTGTAATTTCATTAAAATAGAAGAGGCTAATGTTTGAATAACTAAAGTAGAAGAGAGATTACGTTGAAGGGCACCTTCTTAAGAATAATTACAAGTTAATTTTCAGAAGAATGATGGGGAAACCCATGAATGTTTTCCCCATCTCATTTCCATAAAATAAATGGGTATTGGAGTCGAAGGTGGGTAAGACCTAAAGCTCACATTCACACCAGTTCAAGTCAATTCAAGACTCAGTTTAAAATGTCTTGCTATTTCACAAGTAGTAACAGCATCTTGATTTTTACAATTTCATTCTGTGCAATGTTATTATTCTTAGGAAATCTAGCATTAGAAGAAACACAGATTCTTGATAATAGTATATACCTGGGCCTTGTAAGAATCATCAAGGAGATTTTCCATACTGCTGCAACCTTGGTTTTCAGACAGCCTATGTTTATGATGAAATCATGATTTCTGCTTTTCAGTAATGAGTGTCATTTCTAAACCTTTTCAAAGGGATCAGATACACATGGTAAAAATGGCTAGGAACGAGGTGTAGGAAAGAGGAGGAACAGTTATGGGTAAATATCCGCTCTTTCCTTCATTACTGATTCATCGCACAATATTTGAGCTGCTACTTTCTTCCAAATTCTGGACATGTAAAGATGATTTACATACAGTGTCTGAGAGCTCATAGTCTATGTCAGTTCAGCACTACTGTATAAGAAACCACAGTAGAAAGGAATGGCATAACGGTGGAGGTTTATTATTTCTCCCATGTCCTTGGGTCCCCTGGGAGGACCCATGGTGCCCCCTGTGCTCTGAGGCTGGCTGCATTTCAGGTGGCCAACCCATAGGACAGAGTCCTGGCTCATGAAGAAGGAAGTGAAGATCCAGTCCCATCGGTGCAGTGAGTCTACCACATTAACAAATTAGTGGTCGTGGGAGGGGTGCTGGGCTGGGTGGTTTTCCCAGCAGACCTAACCATGTTTACAAAGGCAAAAGTATGTAACAGGTAACATTGAGCACCTGAGTTTTAAACAATTTGATGTGGCTTAAGAGTACCAGGTGGAGGTCGTGGAGAGAGACGGGAAAATTACTTCATGATGTGCTAGGGTTCAGGGGGAGATATTGCTACCCTGTAACGATGAGGAGTGATACAAAGTCTGAGCTCTAGAATGCTAGACAGGGAAGCGTAGAGGTTTTTCAGGGTCGAACCTGACACATGAAGACATTTACAGGGTAACAGAAATCAATCTGGCAAGAGATGATGTGTGCCTGAATGGAGCTGGGGACTATAAGTAAAGTAGTGACAGTGTCGGGAACATTCAGGTCCTCACCGTGAATGTTCTTTACATCAGTTTCAAAGTCTTTATGGCGCCCCAAAGAAAGCGTATTGAGTTTAGCGATGTGCAAGATGTAGAAATACTAGATAAAACTTCACCTGAAGTGAAGATGAGATGAGTTCATTGAAAGACTTAGTGGTAACAGAAAATGAAGAGTTAGAAATGAGGTAAAGTGGTCAATATGCAGAACAACGTTTTAAAGGAAGTCAAAAAAATGGGAAGAACAAATTTACCTTGGGCAAAGGGAGAGACTTCTTTTCTAAATTAAGAGAATTTTTAAGATAGAGTAGAGAAGTTTGTTCAAGACTGGTAACCTCCATTTTGCGAGGCAGGGAATGAAGACATCTGGTGTGGTGGGGGGGAGGTTGGAAACATTGTGTAGTGAATAGGAAAAGAGCAGGGGCTGGCAACTGTGTGGATGGTTAAGAGCACTGAGGGCCCAGTGGACAGCTAATGGGATTCATGCAAATTCGGTGGGCCACAGGGTTTCTGCGGGCCTAATTCTCTTTGCGAATTCTTTGTAAGGCTGATCTAAATCATCACTGCTTGGCTGCCCTCTGCCTCAGTGAATCAGTCTGATTAATTGATGAGTAGGCATTATTTTGTCCATAATAGAGTTAGCCAAGAGACAATGCCTATGTGTGAAGTCTCATTTTACCAATGGCAGGCTTCCCAGCTGAGCGTATTAGAGTAACTGTTCAGAGCCCACACACCCATTTGAAATTGAAAATGGCATTGTTAACACACTTCTGGGATGTACTGAATTTTAATAATAAATAACACTGCAAGATGCTGGCACAGATGGATCAAACAGAAGCTGGGAAACCGCTTCCCTGAAACTCTCCTCCTTTAGCTGCCATTTCTCTGCAGAACCCAGTCTTTTGGTTCCCTGGCTTCCCTTTCATAACTCTTTATGAATTCCTTGTCCAAGCTACACACTACCTCACCAGTCTTTAAGAGTTGTGTGCGGTGTCATTTCTTCTGTCATGACTTTTCCACACTGTACACCTAGGGATTAATCTTTCCTTTGAACTTTAATTAGTTCACAGTGCTCCCTGTAATGTAACTATCTATATATAGTACACACACACCCCCACAGAGACAGTATTATAAGGGTGTCCATAACGTTCATGTGCAATTTACTATGTTAAGCTATTTAAAATTGCACATGGACTTTATGTCCACCCTGTGTATTTTCCCCTCCTGGATCCTTAGTTAGTATACTGGATTTGAGAAAAAGGAACAGAGGGCTGCAATTCATGAAAGGTACTGAGGTTGAGTTTCCTGGAAGCACTTTCAAAGTTTCTGTTTCATCTTGTTGGAACTACAAGCAGACCACAGGACTTAAAACTCTGTGCATGCCTGATTAGTTTTGGACACAATTATTCCACAGTAACCATCTCGCTTTCTTATTTCATCCTGGTGCTATTATAATCACATCCGTGTGGCTTAGTTCATTTTCCTCTGTGAGTGAGGTTTAGACTCAAATTTTAGAATCTTCTTTGATCTGTTTTATTAAAATGTGATTCGTGTATTGCATCTATTTAAAGTGTGTGATTTGAAGTACGTACCCATGAACACATGACCACGGTCAAGATACAGAATCTCCATTACCTCTAAAAGTTTTCTTTTTTCTTGGAAGTGTGTGTGTGACTCACTCCATCCCCAGCACAGGCAACCACTGATCTGTTTGTCATCGTAAATGGGGCTGCGTTTTCTGAAATTGTTTACAAGGGGAATTACATCACATGTATTATTTCTGTCTTACTTGTTTTACTCGCCTAATAATTTTGACATTGATTTTTACTTCTGCATTTAACACTTTACTTTTCCTGTTTATTTCTAGTGAGTATCTTACTCTGTACACATACCTTAGTTTATTCATTCAGCTCATACATTCATCTGTTGGTAAGATTGCTTCCAATTTTTCGCTATGTCGGAAACTGTTGGTATGAACATTTGTATACAGGTATTAACAATAGTATTTCTCTTGGACAAATACCAATGGGTACAATGGCTGAATTATATTGTAGGTATAATTTAAATTTCGTAAACACTTGCCAATAGTTCCTTGAAGTAGTTGTGCCATTTTGCGTTCCTTCTATGAGTATTTCCCTTGTTTCATCGGCTCGCCAGAAAAATTGGTATTGTTTTTAAGTGTTAGCCATTCTAATGGGCATTTGGGAATATTCCATTGTGGTTTTTGTTTTTTTCTAATTCTCATTGTCTTGATTTCTATTATTCTTTCCTGGGTTCAATGCGCATTTGTATATTTTCTTCTGTGACATCTTTCTTCCATTTTACTATGGGTCATTTTTAATCTTCTGTTATTCAGGTATAAGAGTTATTTATATATGATGGGTAAAAGTTTGCTGTCTGACATAGTGGTTGCAAATATTTCCTTCAGCCCATAGATTGTCTCTTTCCCCTTTTTAGTGGTGACTTTTGAAGATCAAGCATTTGTAATTTTGATAAAACTAAAAGTATTCTTTGTAATTTACACATTTTCTGCCCTAAGAAATCTTGTCATCCTCCAGGTTAGTAAAGACTTCTCATTTCTCTTCTATTAGACGTTTCATAGGTTTAACTCTTATCTATAGAGCTACATACAGTCAATTTTAAGTTGATATCTATGTGTTATGTGGGGTACAGTTCAAAATTCATTTTTTCTATAGTTATATTCAGCTGCTCTAAAACTAAAGACTTTCCTTTATTGGATTTTTTGTGTGTCACCTTTGTTAAAAATTGATCATATTTCTGAAATGTCTATTGTGTTTAACTAATTCAATTAGACATCAATCTATATATCTATTTTCATGTGCACATCACACTGTCTTAATTGCACTAACCATATAGTAATTCTAGTAGTTTATAAATCCTCCTCACTTATTTTAATGTTTTGGCTATTCTGGATAATTTGCATTACCATATAACTTTTTACAATAAGTCTGCTCATTTGTATAAAATGCATAGGGGTGGTTCATATGTAGTAGTCTTCCATCTATAGGTGAATTTGCGGATAAATGGTATCTTAACAATGATGACTATCAATCAACAAGCATAGCTTTTTAATCCATTTGTTTATTTCTCACTGGCTATCCTTTGCTATATGACTCCCTCGTTATGGGACAGGTGGACTTCTCTCCATTGAGCATCTCAAGATGGGCAAGTCATGGAGAGGAGAGAGAGAAGGAGAAAGAAGCAAGACAAAATTGCAGTACATATATTCTTTTTAGTAACCGAAAATCAGAAGTTAGGAGTGAGGAGTGAGTCACTAAATCCAGCCCATGCTCAATGGGAAATGATTACAAGAACATGAATGCCAGGATGCGGGGATCATTAGGCACCACCTTGGAGCTTACCTATAACACTTGGAATCTCAAGTTAAACTCCACTTGTTATGATTTATTAAATAGCTTGTGTTAATATAGTGTTGCATTTGATACTTACAATTTGTTAAGTCATTTTGCATCCCTTTTCATGAGAAATATTGGTCTGTAATTTTCTTAACTTACAAAATCTTTATCAGACTTTGGTGTAACACTGATGCATGCCCTTTATTTTCTGAGTTTGTGGAAGTCTGTTGTTAACTGCACCTTAGATGTTTTATCAAATTTGCTAGAAAACCATAATTTATAGAAAGCTTGCAGTTTTCTTGAAGGGATATATATATTTTTTAAATAATAAATTTTTTTAATATGTATATATTTTTTAAATAATAAATATAGTGCTATTCATACTTTCTGTTTCATCTTGTGTCAACTTTGGCAATTTATGTTTTTAAAGGAATTTATTTTATCTAAGTTGTCAAATTTGTGTTCATGAAAGTATTATCCTCTTAATATCTATAGAATATATGGTGATGTTGTCATTTTAATTTTTGAAAATGACATTTTGTAACTTTTTTCTTAACCATTTGAGCTAAAGTTTTATCACTGTTATTCATCTTTTCAAATAACTACCCTTTGATTCCTTTGCTGTTCTATATTAATATTCATTTTACATTTTAGAGATTTCTGTTTTGATCTTTGTTCTCTTCTCTCTTCTACTTATTTTAGATTTAATTTACTCTTGTCTCCAGTTTATTAAGGTGAAAGGTTAGTTCATCAATTTTGGACTTTTTTTGTTTCTTAATACATGAATTAAAACCTAACAATTTTCCTATTGATTTGCTATACTTATATTCCATTAACTTTGAAATGTGTTTATATTTTTCCTCAAGATTTTTCTGATTTCCTTTGTAATTTGTTTTTATTTGGATATATTTAGACATAGTATTTAAATTTCAAATATTTACTGTTTTCCTAAATATATTAATTTTAATAATTTCTAATTAACTTCACTATAGTCAAAGAACATACTCTATATGATTTCAGTATTTCAAACTCTGTTGATATTATTAGTCTTATGATTCAGCATAAGGGTCTGTCTTTTAAAATGTATAATGAGTGTTTGAAATGAATGCCTATTCTGCAGATATCTATCAGCTCAAGGGAGAAAATCATGTTCAAATTCCTATATCTTTGCGGATTATTTTTTTCTTGTTGTTCAATTGTTTGGAGGGATTTTTATCTGCTGCTATGATTTTAAAATTCTGCCCATTTTGCCTAATGTATTTTAAAGCTCTGTTAAGTGAGTGCATACATATTTATCATTGTTATATTTTCTTCATGAATTGACCCTTTCATGAAATATAACTTATCTCTTAGACTGTGCTTTGCCTCCAAATGTATTTTATCTGACAAAAATGTATATTCATTCTAACCTTCTTATACTTACTATTTACATGCTATATTTTTTCCATCTACTGACATCTAACATATCTATTTCTTTATATTTAAAGTACATCTATTATAGATAATGGACTGTTGAGCCTTATTTTTATACCCATACTAAAACCACTGCCATTTAATAGAGTACTTAATCCATTAAAATTTAATGTAATTATTGATGTAGTTCTACTTAGATACTTCATTTCATTATTTGCTTTCCTATTATCTACTGTTTTTGTACTGTTTTTGTTCCTTTTTCCTCCCCTTTCACTGTCTTCTTTTTGTTTAGATTTTAAAAGTTTATGTTTGAATTTCATTCCAATTTACCTATTCTCTTTTTAACTGTATGTCTTTGAGTTATTCATTTATAGAATTTTCTAGGCATTATAACAAACAATAAACTCTTCACATTTTATTTAGAATGTATATTAGATCACTTCTTTAAAATATAAAAAAATTAACAATGCATATTTTTATTTATTCCCACCAGCCCATCTCATTCTTTATGATAAAATCATTATGTTATATAATAAATCCCATCAGACAATGTCATAATGTTTGCTTCCAAAAAATTAATTTAAGGGAATATGGAGTATTAATTAATTGTTAAGAAAAGAATAGGAAAATATTATTGTATGTTGATGCCATATTTACCATTTCATTCATGTCTGAAGCTTTTCCACTGGCCTCATTTTCTTTCCTCCTCTTTTAGCAGAGTTTGCACCTGTAGTGTGTTGAAAATGAATTCTCTTAGTTTTACTTTCTCTGAAAATGTCATTTCACCTTCATTCTGAAAAAACGGTTCACTGGCTGTTCTGAGCAGTATCTGGGTTGGTGCCTTTTTTTTCCTGGTTTCAACATTTACAAAAATATATTTATATCATCTTTGGCCTCCAAATGATGAGTCACTTTTATTTTCTGGCAGATTTCCATTCTTTCTCTTTTCCTTTCATTTTCATAGGCTCAAACATGTAAAGCTTGCTAAGCTTCTTCAATCTATATGTGGTACCATTTTAAAGTTTGCAGACCTCTAAAGAATTAATAAACTTGAGGGTGGAGTAAAATAAAATCTGCAGCCAAAGATTTGAGGAAGAGTTACGAGCTCTGTAAAGATGTCTTTTATTTTTCACATAGCTATGATTACTTGATCTCCTTGGCTTTCCCCAACCCTTCCTCTCCTGCCCCCTGTATGCCACAACTCACATCCAGACAGATTGCGAAGCACACACATGCCCCAACGGTCAGGTACAATCCAGTCTTCAGCCAAGAGAGTTTTCAGGAGTTTTAACTGGCACTGGTATTTCAGCAACCAGCAATCCTTGCTTCTGCTTATCACTAACTCTGCCAGCTCCAGCACATTTGGGTCCATAGATGACAAATGCTTCTTAAATCCAGAAGGTGAATAAAACCCGTAGGCAGACTTTTATGCAAATTTGGTCTACTTCTAAGATCATGAACTTTGTTAAGCATTTATGTAAGACGTGTGCCGTAAACACTTTTAAGACTTAATAATATGTTCAAGGCAAGGCAGTCAGTAGCTAAAGGTACTGAAAATTCATCAAAAGAAGGTAGTGACACTTGAAAATCAATACACATAATGGGGTCTTCCTTCCAACTAAAATTAAATGCAGGAATGGTTTGTATGTTTACCGAGATTATACAGTCTTGGCTTTTTGAGGTGACAGCAGATGGTCCGATAAGAAGTGGCAGGACTAAGTGCAAGCAACCAGCATCTCATCTCAGGCTCTCTTAACCATGAAATCTATGAATTTATGCTTAACTGAGCGACAAGGAAAAAAAAAAAAACATGAACAGTCTTAGGGCAAGTCAGGGTGACTGGCTGTACTTCTCAAGAGTAATTAAATCTTAAGCATTTTATCTATCTTACAGTCTAAAAAAGAGTGTGCTTTTCTACTTTTCTTAAAATGTCACTCATCAAAAAATGTCACTTACACATGCTTGTACTGTTTCATTTACTTTTAGATACTTTGTGACTTGGCTTAGATCATTTTTATTTCTTATTTCCAAGCTTCAACTCGATCCTCAGCCAAGTAAGCATCAGTTCTGAGTCTATTTTCCAAATTCTATCATTCTTTAAATATCATTTGGGATGATTTCCACTACTTCATTGATTTTCATGTTTTTCTCCTTTGTTTTTTTACTGGGAGAATAGTGGTAGTGTATGTTCACACAGTTTTCATTTCAGACACATAGTGGGTAATTTAAACAAAAATCTGACATCAGATAATGACATACCGGAGAAAGAAAGAAATACACAGAATATTTATATAGCACATTCTTTTAAAAGAGCTAAAATAATTGCTTTTAAGGAAATATTCAAATTTTACCTGTCAGGTAAATAAATATCATCAATTTTTACTGGGTCTAAGAAAATATTTTTTTAACTCATGCTTGCCTATCCAGTTGAACTCAAATTATTTTTTAAAAGGCAATGAAGGTTCTATTCTCAAAAGAAGTCATTCTTGTCTTTAAAAGCACTTCATTCATGCCAACCCATGGGAAAAAGAGAATGTTCAATCATTACTGTATTTTGTGATTCAACTGCTGTGTTCTTTTATTTGTATAATTCAAACTGGGTTTTATTATCATTTCTATTCTAGTGTAGGGCCTAACTTCTCAGAAGTTAAATACATGGCTTTTATGTCAGAATGTTGAGAATAGAGTTTTTGTACCTAGAATGTTAAAGATTAATAATTGATTTTTCAGGTATTGTTTTTAATAGGCGACAGGTGTTAAAGCTAAAGCCAATAAATTGGTGAAGAAGAGTTTATCACTAGATATGATAACAAAAGCAAAAAGTCTGTTTTCTTTATGAGAGAAAATTATACATAATTATACCTAAGGATGAACCGGAAGTAAAGGTGAGGTATTTGAATAAATGTGTTTCCTGTTATGATATGTACCAAAAATAAATTAAGATACTCTTAGACTTTAGATATGTCCAACTGCAGAAGCAATCTCACTTCAAAACCGTCTTAGATAACCTTATATTACTTGTATTTAAGTCACCAGGAATGACAGTGACATGGAGGGATAAGCCAAGTGCATGATCTATTACATCTCCATTTCAGTCAACAAGCAGCCATGTTTTCTAGAAGACTTCAACCACCGACTCCTTCATCTTGATGTGGTTCTCTTAGGAAACCAATTAGCAACTGAATCACTGGAAAGAGACTGATAAATTCTTTTAACTAAAGTGGCTTTCCAGATCCAAGAAATATTCTGAAACAAACTCTCCTATTTACATTTTTACAACAGAGAGTTGAATTTGTAAACTGCATTTCCTATTAGTTCTAGCAATATTACACATAATGAAGAATTGTTCATTTAGATGGGTAGATAGTAATAGAGCTGGAAGAAGAGATAATGGATTACTGGGAAAGCTTGATGAATATTCTATCTGATGTGCTCTTTCTTTCCATTCCCACTGCCAGAATTCTTTCCATTCTGATACAGAGACTTGGCTTCTGAAATGAAGTCAAAGTTCCTAATGGATGAAATGGTACCAGTGCCTCCTCTCAAGGCCATCTTGCTTTCCTGTTTAATCTTTACGAAGGCAAGTTATTATAAAAATACAGCACTTACTGTGCTGCTTTGTAGACGATAACTTCTCGGAAAGAATTGGTGAGTGAATAATAAACCAATTACCCTAATTTGAAGATTTTTTTTCCTCCCCAGCTATTACTGTTGTCATTAGAAATTGTAATCAAGAGTTGTAAGGACAGTGATGAAGTTGGTTTTGAATCCTGGTATGTAGTAGAGGAATCCTTGGCAACACTGCTGTTTGTGTCAATAAGGTAAATAGAAAATATGTTTAGTATACTTGAGTAATTGGTTAAGGAGACTGTTTAAGAAGAGTGTTGAAACTACTGGAATAATTGCTTATTCCAGATTCATATGATAAAATATAGATAAGGCAAAAATAAACTAAATTTTCATTTTTCAAGCAGAATTTAAAGGAAATATAAAGATGAGAAAAAATTCTGGGTTCAGAAATAAAATTATTTCTCATCCTTACTTTCTTCTACAGGTAATCTAGTAAAAAGCATGGCCATTAGGGTAAAGCTCCAATGCTGTGGCTTTGAAGCCCTTTAGTGAGACTTTCGCAAGATATATTTGATTACAGAACCTGAAAGAGTTCTAAGAATGTGCCTCTTAAACCATCTTTACTTGCCAAAAATCCTTCTTTCAATCTGAATTTATGCTTTGTATATTCTTTGAATTAGACAAAATGCGTCTAAGCACCTCAAGTACAGTATTCTTGCACTGAGTCCAAGGTATAGGAAATTTTATCTTAAACAGAAACATTATTGGGACTTTTGTCCAGTGGAGGGGATTACAACTGGATACAGATGAAGATAAAACAACTTTGAAAGGAATTTTATCCACTTGGATTGAAAGGAACAGAGTCAGTTCCAAATGAAGAGATTTTTGGACTCACAACCTTCTACAAATGAGAATTGGACTGTACAAAGCTACTCAAGTTTAAACATGGGCTATTTGTTAAGGAAAAGGAGAGATAACTCAAAAAGTGAATATCAGAGATCTTGTTCCCCAAGATCCATGGGGAACATTCCAGAGACTGAGATTGAGCCTTAGTCAAGGACATGGCCATATGTTTTTGGCTGAATTTTAGAACTGTTATGGACCACCGACTGTCTACTTTTTTGAATAAGAATCTTTATTGCAGTTATCCTATTTCTGTCTTCACTTTGTAAGTTTGGGGTATGGGAACAGTATGCAACTTATCTCTTTAACTCAGAAGTCAGACTAAGAAAAGCCATAGCTGAATAAATGCTGCCCAAGAGCCTCATTCATACCTGGACTTCATATGGCTGAGGTGCTTGCCATAAAAGGCATATATCACATGTGCAAGAAATGTAAATATTTGAAGTTACAGCAAGGACTGTGGTAGCCTAAACTTGGCCACAAATGTTTGTAAATCTTTCCCCTCAAATCTAGGCCAGCCTCAGTAACTTACTTGAAAAATCAGATGAGGAATCATCCATGTTTATCAGGAATCAGGGGAAGTCCAAGAACACACTCAGTTCCTTGATAAAACTAGGAAAGGAAAGTTCTGGACAAATGGGCAGAATTGATCACTCTGTCAAAGGTATGTGGTAGTAATTATGATGAGAGGCTTTCAAAGGTAGGTCTTAAAAGTAAGGAAGCTTGGGCTTGGGGGCAGTGCCTGTGGCTCAAGGAGTAGAGCACTGGCCCCATATGCTGGAGGTGGTGAATTCAAACCCAGCCCTGGCCAAAAAAAAAAAAAAGTAAGGAAGCTTGCTTCAGTCCAGTTCTTCTGAAATACTTCCACCTGGGGACCAAGCAACTTGGTAGGAACTCTAACTACCCTGATACCAATAATTTGTGGGAAAATCAGGCTATAAAGGGAAAAGGTTCTGAAGAATGAAAAACCACATTGAAAAAGCAGCCCCAAGGTGGTGGACTAGGTAGCAATCTTAAAAGGAGATGTTCTAACCCTAGCTGTCCCAGCTGACACCAACCTGCCCACTTGAAGCTTTCCCAAATTTATAATCCACAAAATCCCAAGTAAAACTTCTGTGGCAGTTTTTAAGTACCAATAGAAAAACAACACAGAAATTCATTCCTAAGACCAATACCTTCCCAGATTACAGTCCATAGTGGTTTATAAAGGAATATATGCTCAAAATCTAATTTTGACTGAATAAATGAAATAAATGAATTCACAGGCTGATTAGAAGACTTTTTTCCCTAATTTTCCTTGCTAGAAGTCTATCCTCAATTTTTTTTTCCTTTCTTTTTTCTTTTCTTTTCTTTATTTTTCTTCTTTCTTTCTTTTTTTTTTTTTTGAGACAGAGTTTCAACTGGCCTCGGCCCTTGGTAAATTGCTGTGGTGTCATAGCTTATAGCCACTTCAAACTCTTAGGTTTGAGCAATCTTCTTGGCTTAGCCTCCCCAGTAGCTGTGATTATAGATGTGCACCACCACATCTAGCCAATTTTTTCCTAGTTTTATAGTAGAGACAGAGGGTCTCACTCTTGGTCAGACTAGTCTTAAAGTTCTGAGCTCAGGAAATCCACCTACCTCTGCTTCCCGTAGTGCCAGGATTATAGGCCACCACGTCTGGCCTTCAAATGTATTTTTATTACACTTTTTCCACCTCAAATTTCACATACATAATGTAACTTTATCTTGATGAATCAATATTTTATACCATAATTTAGAATTTAATTTAAAGTTTCTTTTGAATTCATATCTAATGAAAATGTATTTACTTTTTATGTGCTTGTCCTGACTTAGAAGTCAAGTTCTCAGAACACTGTCAATTAATAATGGATACACTGGGTACAATTTAAGGTTATGAGTATCTTGAGCAGTTGTAATTATTTGTAAAGATATTTCCTGACTTCTATTATTTTTTGGAGATCTTCCTAATAACAAAGACAAAATTTACTTAAACTCTAGACTAAATCCCATTCTACCTTCTGATTATCATACTGGTCCACTAAGTTCTTTCATAAACCTATGATAACAATGTGATCATGTTCATTTTATTTTTCCTGAATATTGAAATATTTTAACACTATATTTATTATTCCACATTATTATCAAGTGTGCCATAAAAGAATAAATAATAAGAAAGTGGAAGAATGTTGGAATCTTTTAGAAGGAGAAGATATTAAATAAATCATTATTTTGTGATTTTTTTTTTTTATGTTGTGGCCCAAACTACTAGAACATTCTTCAAGAATATGTAAAGGAATTCTGGAGGCATTGTAAATGTCCATTTTTAGCTTTTATGGAGCATAACTTAGGGTGAAGATGTTTTCATTTTCTGCCCAAGATGTCAAATAAAAGAAAATAGTAGATGAAAATGTTTCACAATTAGACAAATTGGAAGACAATTGCAAAGAGACAGATAGCATTCTAGACTATATAATGATGATGATAAAATTGATCTAAAAAGTGTCAGTCCTCATATGACATAATTCTACATTGCCTTAAGTTTCATGAAAAGAAATTTCTCTGTCTATAGAAAAATCATATATTTCTATAGCTAAAGAACAGAATATAATATTCCCACATAGATACTTAATAAGAAGGATTTTATCATGCAACTATTTTTCAACAAGAACCTGGACCAGCTTGTTTTGCTGAAAGTATGAGTGATTATATTGATATTTTTGGTGAGCCAAAATTTACATGATGCAAGGAAATCTGCCAAGTTTAAATTGTCATTAAAATACCCAGTAATAGGCTTGGCACCTGTAGCTCACTGGCTAGGGGCACCAACCACAATCACCGGAGTTGTATGGTGTACTACAACCAAAAAATAACCAGGCATTGTGGCGGGCACCAGCAGTCCCAGCTACTTGGGAGGTTGAGGAAAGAGAATCAATTAAGCCCAAGAGTTTGAGGTTGCTGTGAACTGTGATGCCACAGCACTCTACCCATGGCGACATAGTGAGATTCTGTCTCAAAAAAAAAAAACCAAAAAAAAAAAACAAACCTAGTAATATTCCTTTGTTATCACTTTGCTATTAAGTCTGTAAATTATTACAAAAAAGACTCAAAATCCTATTTTTAAAAGAGTTAATTAGCTTCAGGTGGCAAATGGTGGTTATCAATTTTCCTGACATACTAAGATTTAAAAAAGAATATAAAGAGATATAAAGATTGAAGAAATCTTAAAATCATTATTCTCCAATAAACATCAATTAAGAAACACTTTGCACTATCTTTGAGGGCTTGTTGGATACCTACAGTAAAGGAGGACATAGTGCCTCTTAAAGTAGCCCATTGTCTGTGTTGGAGAGTTCAAGCTGTTCGATTTCACTGATGAATGTTCTCTGTACACATCCCAGTAACTGTCAGGAAGGAAGCAGTATGTTGTCTTCAAGACTAATTTAAAGCACACATCCTTTTAAAATTAAAATAGTATAAATAATTAAATACTTTATTTAACCTTGATTATTTAAGATTAAAGTGTGGCTATGGAATTCTGTAAACCAAAATTATACTTTATTAATAAAAAGTTACAGCATTTTTTAAAGAGACTTGTTGCTTGGTCACCTCTCGTTAATTCTGTTGTCAGCTCAAACACCCATGTGTCTTATATCTGAGTACTGCCAAGGTTCATTTACTCCTTTTTGCACACGTGCTTTTTTTTTTTTTTTTTGAGACAAATTCGCACTATGTCACCCTCAGTAGAGGGCTGTGGTGTCAGAGCTCACAGCAACTTCAAACTTTTGGGTGTAAGTGGTTCTCTTGCCTCACCCTCCCAAATAGCTGGGACTGTAGGCACCCACCACAATGCCTGGCTATTTTTTGGTTGTAGTTGTCATTGTTGTTTGGTAGGCCCAGGGGGTTCAAACCCACCCGCTCTGGTGTATGTGTCTGGCATCCTAGCTGCTAGCTACAGGCGCCAAAACACATGTGCATATTTTTAACATAAAATAACAATTTTTGAAGAGCCCTATTAAATACATGCACATCAATTTGCATGTTTCTTACTAGTCGGGATCATTTTATAATTTTATTATGAGAGATTGAGAAATAGTTTTGATGCCCAAATTCTATCTTTTATTCCTTCTCCTTTCCAAGATTGTCCCATAAAAGAATATACCTAACTGGATAAATAACAAAACAGAAAAAAAATTAGATTAATCATCAAAGAAACCAGTTACTTAAATGAAAATCCATAGTAAAGCAACAGTAGGTGGGCCAATGTCAAATTCCAACTTGAATTTAAATCTTAGTACATACATAGCTGAACTGAGAGAAGGATCACATGGTTGGTGATTCAAAACCTGGAAAAAGAGACCTTTTATTTATGAAGCCACTGAGAGAATAAGACGATACGTCTCAGGAATATTGGAAATGAGAGATACATGGAAATTCTGCATTTCCACTCAAATTTTCTTTGAATCTAAAACTTCTCTTCAAAATAAAGACTATTAATTTTAACTGACAATAATACTATAATGTCCCTTAACAAAAATCACTGAATCACTGTTGAAATGGATTTTGCAAACTGCAGACATGAAAAATATTCATAGTACATAAGTTAGACAAAGATTTATTTCAGAATGTATAAAGTGAGCCTACACAGCTTTAAGGCAATCAATCCAACAAGAATGAGCAAAATTTAGACCCTGGAGAGAAGATATATTTGGTAGTACATGGCCAATAGCAAAAAAAAAAAAAAAAAAATTCAACATAATTAGTCATCAGGGAAATGCAAATGTAAACCAACAATCAGATGCCAATATAATAGCTGAAATAAAACAGACAACACTGGATCCTGGCAAAGAATTGGAGCAACTGGATGGCTGGTGGGAGTATGAACGTGCATAACAAGGTTGGAGAACTGTCTGACAGATTTGTGTCTATTCATGCAATAACGAGTGTTCAGGAATAAACAAAGAAAAACAAAACCTACGGAAATATGCACCAAGAATGAATTTCATACAACACACTGTTTTGTAAAATGAAATCAGTCATATTCACAACAATTAATGATATATTATGTGGTACCATTTACGTGTCGTACAAGAAGATTCTTTATACAAAATTTCTTGCTGATTGTGGAAGCCAGAAATATTTCTTTCAAAGTGCGTTGGAGAATGGCAGGGCCTAATGGACTGAATCGTGAGGACATTTTCTGGGCAGTGGAAATGTTCTCTTTCTTGTTGGGATAGTGAGCACATTAAACTGTTAAAGTCCCTAAGTTTGTAACTATACACTCTGAAAGTCTTCACCTTTCCTGATTTCACCAATTCATTAAGCTGTGAAGATCTGTGCATTTTATTTTAGGTGAATGATGCCTTGGTACCAATACTTTTAAAAGTTCATCCTGTAATAATCTTGCAATTCATAAAAAAAAAAAAAAGATTCAAAGTAGCATTTTTTGTGAAAAAGGAATTTCACCAGGCTTTTCACCTTAAAGGATTTATGGCTCATGTTCAAACGAACCAGGGATTATCCCTGTAGATGATACAACTCAGCATTATGTGACTAAGCTATGTCTCATGTTATTTTTCCGTAGACTAGTGGGACCAGCAAGGGTGCTGGAGTCAGGGTGCAGTAAACTGCCACCTGGTGATGCCAAACTCAGCGGTTTCCAGAACTGTTCCTGTGTGCAATGTAGGCAGGATAAAGTACAGAGTTTACCAAAACAGTTGCCCAACTCTTATAAAATGTTCCCTACTGTTGCTAAACAACTTTAAAATGTGGACCAGCAAGAAATACTGTGAATCCTTGTCTCAGATAAAGAATGTATACATTCTGTGAAGCTTGAAGCTTGCCTTTTGGGTAGTGTTTAAGGAAATACTTAGCAAATAAAACCATCATGCCCATAATTATTATGATCTTAATAATACAAGAATAATATCCTGAGTCCAGAAGACATATTTATAAAGCAACCCAGGAGTCTTGAGAGTTTCGTATGAGGTGTGAGGAACTAATTTAAGCAGATTGGTGATAGGGTGAGAGTGCTAAAGTTGAGATTATTTCTTCATTTTACCTTTATATTGCTTTATAAACAACAAATGTAATAAGAGTGAACAAAGTGGAACGATTTTGCTTTGGTAACTTTCTACACCACAGGAAGTCATTCTCCGTAGTTCTACGTAGATTCCATGTGTGAAAAATCTTTAAAATTATTGTTGTATAAAAGTTCTGAGTTCTCATTTTATTTTATTGTGAGTCCTCTGAAACAATCCAGGTTTTTGAAATCAACATTTCTTTCTTTCTTCTGACATGTATTGTTTACAGCTTAGACACATTGAAAAATCGGAAGCTGTCTTCTGGAATGCTTAATGGACTTTTAATACGTGTTGGCAAAAGACCTACATCCTAAAATTCAGATCAGTTTTCCTTTTAATATCTAATTTGCATGTGTGCCTGTGTGCACGCGTGTGTTTTGCAACCAAAAAAAATCTCTCCCTTTAATGTTCTTGGGTCCAAAATGTTGTTAAGTGTTTGCAAAATCCTATTCTTTATCCGTTGCTCACCTGAAACTGTGGTCTGGTTGCCCTTAGAAAACCCCCTTAAAACATCCTTATCTCTCTATAGCAGTGTCTGATCCCATTCTACTCTTTTCCTTTATCTTTTGACCTGATTAGCCCCTTACAAATAATGGAAAAGGCCAAATCCTACCTTAGGAAACACTGTAAAAGGCACAAATTATATCAGTTGCATTGTCTGAAAAACTTAAGAGAAAGAAGCAGGTTTTATATAAACAATGTGGAATGCAGTTGTCCTTATATACCAATGTATACTTCATGTGATTTTTATTTTTAATGCAAGAGTTACTATAAATTCATTTATTACTCCAAAAGTCGTTATAGTTAATGATTGCTATTGGTGCTCCAGAAATATCAGATTGGTTTATTCAACAAAGAAGCTAGATTTTTGAACAAGTTTAAATGGTAAATATTCTTCTTTCCTATTTTTTTAAAAAACAGTTTGCACATTTAGGTAAAGAATGCAAGGAGGAGGGAAATAAACAGAGAGTTGATATCACTTGAAAAATTCATGGAAGTAAAGTATTGTGTTTAACTCCTTAATGAGTTTAATGAGCCCAGCAAAAAAGTTACAGTTATAACATTTTCTATGTGTAGAAGTTGAAATTTAGAGTGAAATCCAAAATCACACCAAACAGAAAAAGCCGGAAATTGAAATCTATCCACTCTGATGCTAAAATGATTTTTTGTTATGATGGAACTGTTTTTTCAAAGCAATTATTTTCCTACCTAAAGAGACTAACAAGAATCATTTTAAATGCTCAGTAAATCTCATTTCTCTGAAGCTCCTAGGCAAATGAATTAATTTAAATAATTAATCTTTATAGATAGTGGATGGGAGGCCACAGGACAATTTTCCATCAACTAAGATGGAAGTATATACCACTTTCATAATAATCAACAGAATAGATATAGATATGTATGTGTATACAAATATAAAACATATGTATATATATATATATTGTTTTTCACAACTAAGCACAGCATTTTGAAATGATAACCCATTGAAAAATAGTTTTGGCATCAGGTATTACTATTGACTATGGGGATATTTGCTTTTATACTAAATGGCCCTATAGATTTGGTGTAGGGATTGTTGTTTTCTGCCTTTTGTAGTTTTCCTGTTTTAAGGTCTGGGTCACCTGTCAGTTCCTCCCATCAGTGTGCTCCTGGATATGCACCACCTTCTCTCTCCTAAATTGATACTCTCGGATGTGGATTCACTTCGGATTGTGAATAAAATAATCAGGCCTATTAAACTTTCATCCAAAACAAGATTAAATAAACCTTGAGAGCATATACAAAAGGTTCCTCTGTAAGTGGGAGTTGTGTAAATTTTGTGATGTCTCTATTCAGTTCTTAACAGGTAATTTTGCTCTCACTCTGTTTTGTATATTTTAATTTACATTAAGATGTTTGTTTAAATTTTTAATAATCAAAATGTCATAACAAGTTTTAAATTTTAATAAACAAGCGTTTTAAAAAATAATTTGCTCCCCATTTTTGCTGTTTGATTGGGCTACTTTTGATACCAGTCTGACAGACTATCTCAAATTATCTTCTAACTTGGATAAGAAATTATTACTAGCCCAGTGTGGCGCTCACACCTATAATCCTAGCGATCTGGGAGGCTAACATGGAGGATCACTTGAGCTCAGGAGTTTGAGACCAGCTTGAGCTAGAGCAAGACTCCATCTCTACTGAAAATTAAAAAAAAAAAAAAAATTAGTCAGACATTGGGGCAGGTGCCTGTTGTTCTAGTTATGCAAGAGGCTGAGTCAGGGACCCGTTGAGCCAGGAGTTTGAGGTTGCTATGAGCTAGGCTGATGCCACGGCCCTCCAGCCTGCCAACAGAGTGAGACTCTGTCCTAAAAATAAAAAATAAAAAGAAAATGTTACTATCATAACATTTCCTATTTTCCACCTTTCCTACAGACTTTCAATGAATATTTTTTTGCTATCTTAGAAATGTTTTGGCTAAGTCCATAGATAAATTGGAATAATATTTTTAAAAACTAAAAAGGCATTTGTCTCATATCTTATTTTGAAAGGAATATTGGCTCAATTAAAATATTTAAATATTACGAAAATGAAAATTTAAGTACAGTCTGCCTGGCATAACATTACAAAATTGATAGCTTTGTAGAAGAACTTTAATGAAAAGAGACAAAATGCCTAACAGGTGTCATGGTTATAGCAGCCTTTTAGTCTTTAATCCTTGTTTCAATTAGAGCTGGGATAAATTTTAACTTTATCACTTCTAAAAATCTCATAAATCCATATCCAACACTCTGTTTCACAAAATAGCAGTAAGTCAAAAATAAGTTGACTTATCACATGTATAAATATTATCAAGATATTCTACATAGTTTAGGAGATTTAAATATAAAAATGCACACAATGTATAAGCAAATTATTTTAAAATACATTTTATAAGAAGTGGGCTGTTAGAAAATGTATTTTTATTAGCATAAATTGGGATACATGTCTGCTTTGGATGGTCAATATGTGATGGAGTGCCTGGCCAAAACAAAACTAGTCACTAACACCCATTAATGTGCCCTTGTGATGCTTAGGGTTCTCTGAAGTCTACTTCATGAACAAGATATTATTTCTGAAATTGAGGAGCTTATAGGTTTACATAAACTGAAAGAAACATAGAGAGAAGTGACATATTTATTCAATAGGATCTAACCTCACAGTGAAATATTCAGAAGAACATGAAATTGCCTGGGTTGAAATATATACCGGTATATAGCAAATTGTAAAAGTCAAGTTATCATATGGACACCATTACAAAAGTAGCATAGATTTTAGGCACTTATGGAAAACTATATTTTTCTAGGATTTATCGAAAATATTATATTTCTTCTCTCCATTGATTTTAAATTATTTAGAACTCATACTAAATAAGGATGTACTACTATATTTGGGCTGCTGTATTCAGAGTTTATTAAATTATAAACTTACTAATAGTCTCTGACAATTGTTTGACTCCAGTATGGAAAACAATTCCTCTTTTTAAAAATTATTGTCTTTAATCCATCAATGAAGGAGATTCATTTTTGAAAGATTCAGGATCTATTCTTCAGAAATGTCAAAAGTTATGTTTTCAATACACCAATGCTGAGGGTCTTCAGTGGACTGTTTTTCACCCATCTCCCTCTGGGAGGCCCTTCTTTCTCCATCATCCCCATTGCTTATACTGGGGAGTTAATAGGGCACATGTCCTACTTCTTGCCTATAAATACCTAGGTGATCCTGCCTTTACATCTCTGCTTTTAAGTGTTAAGCACTCAAAATCTCCTTTGGTTCTGACTGGTAACCCATTTGGCAATACAATTTTCCAAGAATTTTGTTCATCTTCGATCTGCTTTTTTCTAATTAGTTCTGTGGGTCATTAGTTTCACTCACTAATCCTTTCAAGTCACATGTATTTCTCTTGACTTGATTTGAGACACTTTGGTCCTGTCAACCTACTGTGGGAGAACATAGCTTTGTCTCTCTTCTTTTCTGCTATATAGTCAGATTCATGACATCGTCGATTGCTTCTTGTTAAGAGGCTAGGTCTCTCCAGGTCTCTCTGACTCCTTATCTTCTGAACACCTCCAAATCTCCCTTCCACTTAATATCCCAATCTCAGTGAATACCCATTGCCTTTCCAGAAACCTTGGCATAGCACAGAAACATAGGAGTTATTCTTACTACCTCTTTCTTGTTTCATTCAATCTGTCATCAAGCTTTCTACTATCTCTGTAATTTACCTCTCCCTATATTTTCTGCTGCTTCTCTAACCTATCACCATGACGGTCTAGACTAGCCTATGAACTTGTTTTTGTGCATCCCATGTTCACTCCTAAACTATCTCTACTAGGAAGACCCTCCCCAGTACAACCAAAAGGTTTCTTTAAAAAGGATTGATGATATCTTCTCCCTTGTCACTCATTCCATTACTCATTTTATCCTAAAGCTAAATTCCTAATCTGTCCTATGGAATTTTACATCATACCCCCTGAGCCCCCTCCATTATTCTTCTGTGTTCATGCACCTCTAATGAACCTTTCTCTATTTCATTTGCCTTTTGTTACCTATTCTCCTCACAGTTAACACGTCCACACATTAACTTAAACATTATATTTTAAGGAAAATCTTCCATGGACTTCTCACAACCCATCAGTTTCTTCATATATATACTTTCAGAGAATCCTATAGTTTTCCTGTGGGATATATATGTGTGTGCAAATTTGTACAATTATTATAGGACTATGCAATCAATTTCTTGCTCTTCTCCCACAATAGAAGCTACACCAGAATGGAAGCAGAGTTTGTTTTGCTAACAATTATATCCCTAGGACTTGACACTATATTTGGTGCCTAGTAGGATATTATTAAGTATTTATGAATAAATAGTAGAGGAGGAAGGAGGTTAGGGAAATTCGAGTGTATTGTTGGCATTAAAGCACTATCATCAAACTATATCTCTAGTTTCCAGGCATAGTGGCTCACACTTGCAATCCCAGATACTTGGCAGGCTGAAGCAGGAGAGTCACTTGAGGCCAGAAATTTGAGACCAGCTTGGGCAATATAGCAAGACTCCATCTCTAAAAAAAAAATTAACACATAAATTTTTATATGCATAAACAAAGCATGAAACTTACTTTATTTTAAATAAATTTATCTTGAGAAAAATGCTTCTTATGAAGGTATCTGATGTATATTAATGTGACCTCTCCTTTGCTGAAAGTAAATACTGAATTGTCTAAACATTTTTGGGAGTGTGTGAGGGAGATTAATGGCATAAACTGATCAGTTATACTAAAACAATATATACTTGGGTTCAAGAAAATGAAGTAAAAGAGAAGAAAGGAAATAAATAGGAAAGCTAAGGAATGTCAGTGATGGCAGTAATGTTCAAAGACTCCGCTAATGATGAGGATAAACAATTAGCTAGAGATCTGACCTATAGAGACTAAAATAAATTGGGATGCTCAGTAGGAATTATTGTAAAGAGGAACAGATTATTTGATGAGATTTTTAAAAGTAATTAGCAGAGCAAAGAAATATTTCACGTGTGGAAAGTATTCCATACCCTGGAGAACCCAAAAGATAGTGAGTCTTTTTTGGAGAGAAAGTCTGTGTGTGTTGCGATTCAAGTGATCCTTTAAGAAACTTTTGCTTGATGACAACTGACCTTAAGCTTGCAGTTACTAAGTTGAATAGTGTGCTATGCTGGAAAGTAGATGGTAAAAACACACCAAATGATGACTATAGAATATAAAGAATAAGCAAAATTATGGCATAAACAAACCATGAAATAGGGCAAATCATAAACACTCAGGCCTGATATTTTAAAAACATCAACTTCCAAGCATCCTTGATGATGCAAGAAATGAAAGAGTCCTAGATGTCTAATACTTAGATTAAAGAAATTATGACTACACTGTATGTGAATGTACACAAGCACATACATGATATGTTAAGAGCAATCCTTCTGGAGGATGATAAGGTAAAATATTTTTTGTCTGTGTGTATATCATTGTGTGTGTGCGTGTGTGTCATCTGAAATGTTCAGGGAGTAACAGTGGGTTTGGCTAGAGCTGGCATGCTACCATGTTTCCCCCAAAATAAGACCTACCCCAAGAATAAGCCCTAGCAGGATTTCTACACATTTGTTAAATATCAGCTCAACCCCAATAATAAGACCTAGTGATGGGCATGGCTATGCAGTATATCTGCCATGCATTTTGGCATGGAGCAGTAAGAAAGACTAGAATACCTTTTATCTGCCACAGCTCCTTTCTCCAAGGCATTCCACTTGTGTGGGTGCGCATGTGTTAACAGTGGTCACAGGCATCCTATTGCGCACATGCCAACGGTTAGGGGAAAGGAGTTCACGCATCACTAGCTCCAGCCCCACCAACAAGGTCAACTTCCCCTGTCAGGTTCCAGAAGAAGATGACTTAACTGTATTTGAATAAATGTAGATTGTTGTATCATACTTAATAAAATAAGACATCCCCTGAAAATAAGCCCTAGTGTGTCTTCTTGAGAAAAAATAAATATAAGACAGTGTCTTATTTTCAGGAAAACACGGTACTTTTTTCTTGGGTTGCATAGGTATAACTAGTCAATGTGAAATCGAGTCGTTTCACTGTCATAAAACTTTTGCTGAGTACCAAATCTGTACGGAAGTAATGTAACATCTAAACATCATTTAGAACATAAAGATAAAATAATCTTAGTTTCAAATTAAAACTATAGAAGGGGAAATAATCAGAGATAAGTAGGGATATACAGTTGAAATAGTAGACAGGAATTAACATAGGAAAGACTTGTGAACCTGAGCTACTTAATTGAAAATAGAAATCCATGTAGAATTAAAAAAAAAAAAAAGAAAATAGGGTAAGACCAATGAAAATTTAACCACCACTGAAAATTTTACCAAGTGTTACATCATTAGGCTTTCTTCATTAAGACAATTAATTTGGCAGTGAGTATGCGGGATAGATTAATGGAAGAAGGGGAAAAAATATATCCAAACTCATACAAGTAAATTATAATAAAGATGCTCTCATAAAACTTTATCATATTTTTTAAATAGATGAGCCAATGTTGATGCCAGAGATTGGATTTTCTTAAATTTCTATCTTTTAAAAAATCTATTTGTCATACATATAAGTATTTTGTTTGGAAACATCCTGATACTCAGTGGTAAGCAATTTATGCAGAAACCTTAGAGCTGTGTTAGAATTTCTTCTTCATCTTCTTTTCCTCCTTCTTTCTTCTTCTTCCCTGACTTTTATGTGTAGGTTTAATGAATCAATTCACTTTTACACCTACTATCATGTACATAGATGATTTCAGGGCTGTTCCTTGCAGTGAGAAACTTCCAAACAGGTTAAATACTTTATATAATTGTATCTATTTGGTGGAGATTGTGTACTCAATTTGGGAAAACATTGTACATTTTCAGAGTGAAGCTTATCGATGAATATATGTGGCTTATGTGTCACTAGAAAGGAAATGATTAAACATACAAATCTTTATTCCCTATTTGATAGAACATTTGAATTGTCATGGGCACAATGTTTTTGCCTGATGGGACAGATTGGCAATCATTTTCAGCTCCAGCTTAATTGGAACATCTCTGTCATCAAAAGTCAAGGTTGAAAACAGGTAGCACCTGAAGACCATAGGTTTGTTGAGATTAACTGCTCTGTATTTCTGTTGTTGAACGTGTGGCTTCAAACAAATCACTTATGTCTTAAAACTCCACTGTCTTCATCCATTAAATTCAGTGAAACAGTATTATTATCTGCACTGGATTGTTATTAAGATTAAATGAGATAATGTATATAATCCAATTATCTGAATGCTCTATTACCTCTCAAACATTCATCTCTTGCCCATCCCAAGAGCTCTTTTTCTTGACACTAGAACATTTTAACCATGCATTGATTAATGAATTAAGCATATTTTTTGGAAGTAATTTCAGTTTAATAAACTCATTTATGACTCTTAGACATATTTCTGCTCTCCCTCTAACCTCTCTTCCTTATTTCCTCTTTTCTTTTTTTCCTCTTCCTCCTCCTTTTCCATCATCAATTTATCAGTCTATTCTTGTGGCAGCTTTAGCTACTATTTTAGCTAAAATGCTTTGTGTATTTTATTCTGTATAAGATACTAGAGATTCTGTGGGAATTTCATACTTTAGATACTTTTATTAACAAAATACTTGAGATGTTGCTTTAATTTTTAATCTATAACAGTTATATAATCTTAACTAAAGATTATTATTGAACTGCTTATACACATCATATTCAGATAATTTTGGCCTATGACCCTTGGTGCCTGTGGCCAGTGGTTGTGGTACCAGCCACATGAACCAGGGCTGGCAGGTTCAAGCCTGTCCTGACCTGCCTAACAACAATGTCAACTACAATTAAGATATATATATAAAATCTTAACTAAAGATTATATAACTGTTATAGATTAAAAACTAAATCTTAATTAAAGATTATATAACTGTTATAGATTAAAAACTAAAGTAAGAACATCAAAATCAGGGTATAAAATACCAAGTATAAGTCAATGTTAAAACATTTTTATTTAGACTATTTCATAGGCCAATTTTGTTTGAGACAGAGTCTCACTATGTTGCCCTTGGTAGAGTGCCTTGGCATTACAGTTCGCAGCAACCTCAAACTCTTGGGCTTAAGTAATTCTCTTGCCTCAGCCTCCCAAGTGGCTGGGACTACAGATACCCATCAAAACATCCAGCTATTTTTTTTTTTAACTGTAGTTGACATTGTTGTTTAGCAGGTCAGGACGGGCTTGAACCTGCCAGCCCTGGTTCATGTGGCTGGTACCATAAACACTGAGCCACAGGCACCAAGTGTCATATTATCTGAATATGACATGTATAAGCAGTTCAATTCAGAGGAAACAATACTAAATTCAACAAAATCAATGCTAGGGCACCCTCACAATTTAGTGAAGATATATAACCAAACTACATTCCATTTAAATTTAAAATATATAATGTATATGGTTTGGTTGGTTCTTTGTGAAAATTTTCATTTCCCTTTTGATAGCTTCCCACCTGTTAATTTATTAGGATTGTCCTTATGAGTTTGAACATACAATTAATAGTTTAAATTCTCTTCTAATTCTAAGACATGGGTCGTTTGAAATCTATTAATATTGATTTTCTTTTATATTTTTAAGCCACATTTTTATACTTCTTTGCATGGAGCAATTTTGATCTTATGCTGTTTCACTTGAAATTATGTGAGGCTTCCTTAAATGTTGATTAGCAGTACCTACCTTTAGCCCTAATGTCCTAATTCACACAATGAATCATGTTCTTCTTTTGTGATGGCATACCAATTGGGTCCTTTCATCTAAGCCTTGATCCAGCCCAGATCAATCCATTTCCTGAGCTTCTCTGTAATTCTCAGATTCTCAGATTCTTTTTCTCTCTCTCTCTCTTCTTCCAATTCTACTGGTATGGCTTGATCTCTGCATCTATCAGGCATTTCCATGTGATTTTTAAATTATTCCTGAAAATAAATAAATATATATATATATATTTATATCTCAAAGGTAAGTTCATTTTAGTATCATTACAGTGATCATATGCCTCTTTAAGCAATGTGGATTTTTTTGATCCAATTGATGAAAAGTCACCAAAGAGAAATGGTAAATGCAAAAAAAAAATACCTAAAATTAAAATCCTAAGATATTATTATTCTAACAACACAAAGAAGCATAACATACACACATTACATTAGTAGGAATGATAGACTGAGAACCTCCAAAAATCTACTTCTCTGTAAAAGGAACGACATAGCAAGATCAGTCAAAATCAATTTTGTTTTGAACTTTGGAAGTTAAGCAAATGTTACCAGCAATTTAAAGAATGCTCATTGAAAACAAATGTTTGAGTCATGATAAGAAATGCAAGATTGGTCTTTTTACTAACCTTATCAGTTAATGGTAATACCCTTTTAAATACACCCTTATTCCCCCTAACCCAGTTCCACCATACCCCTAAAAGCGAATAGTCTCCAAATCATGATGAAACCAGTAGCCCAGCAACCACTAGAGTTAAAAGAACAGATTTGGTGTCTTTCAAATCCTCCTCCTTTTCACTTTCATTTTGTATAACATGTTCAAAAGGCTCAAAGAAGAGTGTGAACCAAAAATTCTATACACAACAAAACTGTCCTTTAAAAACGAGGAAAAGAACAAGACATTCCTATATAAACAAAAAAATGAGATAATTTATCCCTGGCAGGACTTTTCATTATTTATTACTTATTATTTATCCCTGGCAGAAAATTTCATTATTTTACTTGCCTTGCAGTCCTTGAAAACATTGACTTACAAGGCTTGTCTTTATTGACTTGATTCAGAACTCACATGGTGTGAACAGGTTTTTGCCCAGGGGAGGGGGATTTGCTGAAAACAACCAGTGTCAATTTTTAACACCATCTGAGGTGGTGCTAACAGTTAGTGCAAATAAATATCTGACCAAAAACTCTTAAAACAAAAAGTTAGAGAGTGAGATGTCCACAAGATGTCTGACATATTCAAGGGACTCTCAAAGACCATGCACATAGTGAAGGCTGTGCACATGCCACAGTTCTTTGCATGCCCAGAAAAGACCTTAAGTTTTCACTTTCATTTTGTATAACATGTTCAAAAGGCTCACAGAAGAGTGTGAACCAAAAATTCTATACACAACAAAACTGTCCTTTAAAAACGAGGAAAAGAACAAGACATTCCTATATAAACAAAAAAATGAGATAATTTATCCCTGGCAGAACTTTCCTATAAAAAGTCAACAAAGAGAATCATTCATCTAAAGTAAATATACACTAAGTAGTAAGTTAAATACAAATAAAGAAACATACAGCACTAATAAAGTTAATTATGCAGAAAAACAGTGTTAAAGAATTTATTGTTTGGAAACTGTTTTTACCTCTTATCAGATATAAATGGCAACTGCAAAAAGCAATAGCTACAAATATGTGCTGGTTGTGGTATGTAATATACAGAGGAGACATAAAGTTCATAAGTTTAACATAGTAAATTGCACATGTCCACCCTGTATAAAAATTAGGTTGGGAGCAGTGACTCACACCTGTAATCCTAGCACTCTGGGAAGCCAAGGAGGGTGGATTGCTTGAGCTCAGGAGTTTGAGACCAGATAAGTAAGAGGGAGACTTCATCTCTACTAAAAATAATAATAAAAAAAAACTAGCTGGGGGTTGTGGCAGGCAACTATGGTCCCAGCTACTGGGGAGGCTGAGGACATTGCTCAAGTCCAGGAGTTTGAGGTTGCTGTGAGCTGTGATGCCATATCACTCTACCAAGGGTGACAGAGTAAAACTATATCTCAAAAGAAAAAAGTGTGTGTGTGTGTATATATATATACATATATAAATAAAATTTGTATGACAATAATACTATAACTAATACCATAAAGGAGGCTGAGAGAAACATAATGGAATTAAAATGGTAAAATAAAAGCACTTATTTAACACAAATAAGGAAGTAATGTAGTATCCCAGAAACAAAAATGATATATGACTTGCAGAAAACAGCAAAATGGCAGACATAAATCCTATCTTATCACAGTAATTCCATTAAATGCAAATGGATTAAATACTTCAACCAAAACCCAGAAATTAATGAAAGGGCTTTAAAAACATGACCCAATTATGTGTTTTCTATATAGTTTGAAAGTGAACGGCAAAAAAGTAAATCATGTAGACAAAAAACCAAAAGAGATCTGTACTGAATATATGTTCAAAATTGATTTTAAGACAAAATTGTTATTAGAGGCAAAGAAAATAGGATCAATCTGTCAGAGCGACATAATAATTATAAACACACATAGACCTAACAAAATAGCCCCAAAATAATTGAAGCAAATTAATAGAATAGAGGAGAAATAGACGACTGAACAATTACAGGTGAAGATTTTGTGGAAACTGCAAGGGAATTTCCTTCTAGATTCAGCTGTTCCCTGCACAAAGATCCAATCATTGAGACAATGAGGAAGGAGTGCCTTGTAGAGAGATCAGAAGAAGCTGCCTCATATCTGTCTCTTCAAACTAATAGAGATCTTAGGCTTTTAAAGGGAGACCACATGCCTGGGGATATGGTGTGCCCTGGCAGCAGGAAGTCTGGCCTGGGGACTTCAGAATCTCAACATAGATTTGTCTTGTAGAAAATCTATAATTTGGGGAAAACAACTGAAAAGTTCAAGTAGTTAGTAAAGGAAAAGGATTATACAAAACATATAAGGGTCATTGAAATATGTTCATGGAGTCAGTGTCAAAGACATTAATATTCCATTTTCAAAAATAGACAGCAAGACTAGATTTAAGATCGAAGAAGAAAGAGAAGACTTAAACATCCTAATTAACTAGGTACAGTAGAGGTCTCTACCATACTCCACCCAACACAAACATTCTTTTCAAGTACACACAGAATCAGGAAATGTTCCCCTGAATAAATCACATGCTAGGTTGTAAAAATAGAACATGATACATTTTAAAAACTTGAAGTTATAAAAATATAAATATTCTAAGCACCATAAAATAAAATGACTAGTCATTAACAGAAACTTTTTCTAAATTCACAAATATGTGGAAATTAGACAAACAATCAAACTGGCAAAACATTAGTTAGACTTTTCACCAAACTTTAAGTTACCAGAATCAGTAATAGAAGAAGGAATGTTGCTACCAACCTTATAGAAATAAAAACACTTAGAAGGTGATAGTATGAACAAAAAATATGCCAACAAATTAGATATTTTGATAGATTGGACACATTGCTAGTAAACAGAAACTACTGAAACTCACTCAAGAAGAAAGATAAAATCTGAATAAACCTAAAAAGATTTTAATAGTAATCAAAAAATTGCCAACACAGAGGAAAACCCAGGCACACATGGCTTCACTGGTAAATTCTACCAAACTTTTGAAGACTAATTAACACCAGTGTTTCATAGACTCTTTAAAAGAATGTAATAGAAAGGAAAATTTCCCATCTGATGTTATCATGCCAGTATTGCTTTTACATCATAAGAAAAGAGCATCATAGCAAATATTTCTTAATAATATATGCATGTAAAATTCCTCAAAAAAATATTAGAAAACCAAATCCAGCAAGATATATAAAGGATCCTAAACCAAAAATAAGTTTGATTAATGATAGAAATGATTGGTATGTTGATTCAACATACAAATATTCATTAAAAAATTCTATCAATACAGGGTCCCCCCATTCAGGGCTGGACAGGGATGCCGTTTTTTTTTCCTAGGCCTGGGCAATTTCATGTCAGCCAGCCTCTTCTGAAGTGGATGCCCTGCCATTTTGCCAGGAGCTGGAGGGACTGCATTCCTTTACTAATACACCCATCAACATTGAAATCTGGTAAGTCTTGACCAAATATAATTCTCAAGACCTCTCTTTTATACAAAACATTATAAAACCCCTAGAGTAAAGACCCATGCAAGAGTTCCCACTTGGATCTTTCCCTTTGTTAGAAGCTTCTGATTCTTTTTATTCCTTTTGTATTTCCTTCTGTCCAATAAATCCTATCTTACCACTGATCTGTGGTCTGTGGGTTGTTTTTCGAATCTCTGGTACCAAGGACCTACTGCAGAAAGAAATTCTACCAACAATACTAATGGAATAGAAGATGGAAGTCAATGATCATCTTAGTAGATACAGGAAAAAAATTTTTTAACAAGATTTGACACCTCTTCATGACAAAAACTATCACAGAGAACATAAAAAATTTGCTCTACTTCACAAAGGGAATCTGTGATAAAACCCACAGATAACAGCATATTTAATATAAAAGACTGAAAGCTTTCCCCTTAAGGTCAGAAAAGAGAAACTAATACTTCTCAGCTCTATGTTAACTGTACAAAAATATTAAAGACCCAGATTGGAATGGAAATGGTAAAACTATCTTTAATTGCAGGATGGATGACACAAGATATGTTTTTAAAAATCAATTGTATTTTTCTATATTGCAATGAACAACCTGAAAATGAAATTAAGGAAACAATTTAACTGACAGTAGCACCAAAAATGTTCATGATACTGGGAAGAAATTTTACCCAAACTTGCAAGAACGAAACTAAAAACTAAAAGACATCATTAAAAATAAAGAATGGAGCTGCAGGATTCACACTTCCTGAATTCTGTCAACTTTAATAACAAGGTTCAGAAAATACAATTAAGTATTGAGTTTATTTCCAGCTCCAAGCTTGAGCATGTCTCCACCTAACACTATAGATTTAAGTTACCCTACGTATACATTCTGGTAAGAAGAAGTTACAAATGAGTTGTTAAGGAAATCCAAGAGGCACTTTCTAAGTTATTTACCCTATAATTTACTTAAAGCATCATGAACCATTTATGGACTATATATTGTTCTTTGCATCACAAATCTTAGGAGCAGGAAGATAGTAAGTGAGGCAGCTTGTCAAAAACAACATGCCTTTAAACCATTTTTCCTGGACATGGTGGGGGTGAAAGTGAAATAAATTCCTTATTCATTTTTTTTTCTCTGGGCATGATGAATTTCCATATATTACAGAGCTCAGATTACTTTGAAGCTATTTTTCTTTTTTTTATTTCCATAGGTACTACAAGGCTACTATAATCAGGACAATATGGTACAGGCATAAGGAAACATATAGATGAAATAGAATCAGGACTCCAGAAAAACAGCCTTACGTTTATGGTCAGGTGATTTTAGATAAGTGCTACAAAACAACTCAATGGGGAAAAAGTGGTTTTCCAACAAATGGTCTTGAGACAATCTACATGCAAAAAATGACGTTGGAACCCCTACCTAACACTGTGTACAAAACTTAAGGTAAACACTAAAATATTAAGACCTAAAGGTGAGAGATAAAATATGAAACTCTTAAGAGAAAATAAAGGAGGAAACATTCATTATTTTTGTTAGACAATGGTTTCATTGGTTACTAAGATACTTATACAAGAGAAAAAAGTGATACTTTGGATTTATCAATATTAAACACTTTATGTTAAAAATTACACTATCAACAGAATGAAAAGAGAACCCACCCAATGACATAATATACTTATCAATCATATATCTGATAAGGGAATCGTAGTGAGAAAAACACAAATAAATCTTACAACCCAGAGATAAAAAGACAACCAATTTAAATGGGCCAGGGATTTGTATAGACATTTCTTTACAGAAGATATGTAAATAGACAATAAACATGTAAAAAGATGCTCAACTTTCCTACTCACTTGGAACAATGAGATACCACTTCACACTTAGTAGGATCGCTACTAATAAAAACAGGTACAATAGCATATGATGACGAGGATGTGGAGAAACTGGAAACTTCATACATTGCTGGTGTCCATACAAAATGATGCCACCGATTCGACACAGTTTCACACTTCCACTAATTAAACTGTATTAACTAACAGATCCATCTTTAATATACCCATTCAAGAGGACTGCAGACATACATCCACACCTTTACATGAATGTGTATAGCTACATTGCTCATAAAACCCAAATGTTCCCCAATTGTAAATAAATAACCATTATGTGGTATGTTCATAAAATGGAATATTATTTGGTATTAAAAATAATGCAGTACTGATATATGTTGCAACATGGATTATCTTTGAAAAGTTATATTCAGTAAAATAAGCCAGACCAGAAAAGCCCACCAACTGTATGGTTACATTATATTGAAGAATCAGAAAAGGCAAAGCTAGACAGAAAGAAAATAGACTAGTGATTCCAAGTGACTGGAGGGAGGTGAGACTAAGAATGTGACTGCTAAGGGGTACAGGGTTCCTTTCTGGATCAAAGAATAGGTACTAGCATTTATCAAGAGGAACAGTGCACAACTTTGTGAAGGTACTAAAAACCAACGAATTATATTTTTTAATGGTGAATTATACAGAGTGTCCATAAAGTTCATGTGCAACTTTATGGACACCTTGGATGCTATGTGAATTTCAATAACAATAAAACACATGCATGCACATAAAATTTAAGTTAAAATATGATGAATAAATAATAAAATATAGCTAGGAGACAAGAAAATTATATTAAGTGAAAGTTTTATTCAATAAGTATTTTTAACTTAGAGCAGAGAAAAATAGAATATGGAAGTTTTAAGAATTCTTTACAAATCAACTAGTTATTGTGTGCCTTTGAAACTTGTAGAAATAAGGATATGAGAGAAAAAAAATGTCATGACTTAAAGGCATAGGACAGACATATGGGTAGTCTGATTAAGGGACATTGGGTACATAGTTCTGGCAACAATGGTTGAGTCTTACTAATGAGAGAGTAGAAACAATAATTTTAGAACCAAAATATATTGAATGATTACTATCATTAACACAGTCATAAATAACTTAAAGCATTGCAACCAATTTAGCTTTCCAAATACTATGGCATATTTATAATTGTTCCATACTTCTTGTTCTCAATCCTAAAAGAAACAAAAATACTCTTACAATTGAAATGAAATGGGTGAAACTATTCTGAAGTGACATGCAGAATTAACTTGAAGTCCTAGTTTATCCTGTTTAATGGGAATATGTATTTGTTTTACTGAAGAATATTAATGTTTTTGATTAGAAAGTGTACCACCAGAGTTTTCTGAGGGATATATATATAATATACAACGTATATGTCATATTACCTTTCACGTAAAGGGGAAAATTCTGGATTCCAAAATACATTAGAACCAAGAGTTTCAGGCAAGGAATTGAGGATCTGTGTAACTGTCACTACTTTATGGACAAGGACATTAAGTTGCACTGGTGCTAAGTAAAGTCAAGGCTGGAGTCTGATTTGAAATAAAATAGGCTCTTTCCAGAAGCCATGTTATTAACTATCACACCAAAGCTTAGAATGCTTTCATGAAATACATTGAGGCCAGATTTGTCCCATTTCCTTAGTTCTCTAAACTACAGAATTGGAGCATAATTTTTTCTGGAAAAAAAATAGGAAAAATGCTTTATTATATGCATCTCCAAAAGACTGGTCAAGTTGATTTGACTGGTAAAAACTGATTTTAAAGGTATAACAATTTGCATTTTGAAATTTACCAGAAAATAACTGGTTTCCAAGAGAGTTAAGCTATAGGAGGTGAATGGTACGGACAGAATTGTATCACCACGGCATATCATGGATAAAATGCATTTCCCAGTGGTTTCTTGCTGTGCTCAGGAATGACTTACGCTGTCAGTGGAACAGTGATTATACCCATTAGTGAAATCTAAAAATTCAGCTCAATTAAATTACTTATGCTATTTTTTTCTTTTCCTACGAATATATTTTGACATTCAAGTACATCTTCATGAGCTACCAGAATTTGAAGCAGCTACAATTTATTCTGTTTCTAATTGTGGTTAAACGATTATGTGATTCATCAATAAACAGATAGCGAAGTTTCACAGTATATCTTAGTTTACAGAGAGATTATGACACCACGGCAGGCAATAATGTAGCGGAGGGAGGGAGTTGAATGCAGATTTGTTATTTCACAAACGCTTCCATAACTTAAAGTTTAATTTAATGTTTTGGCTGAAAGCTGTGATCCTAGAAGAGTACAGAAAAAATAAATTTGAAAACATAAATTGTAAGGAATATAACATTTCATCTCCCTCAAGAGGTAGCAATTATTAACAACCATTTGGCAAGAGAGGACATGGACAGTGAATGTGAATAATTTTTAAGTTACTGTACATTCCTGTACTTAACAATGTAACTAATTAAATCAGAAGGGTTGATTACAATAACGGGCACTAAATTCTTATTGTTTTGTGAAATCTATCTTAGTGTATTATCTGAGTGTAGAGCTTAGATTGATATTCACTGGCTTGCATGGATGGCTTGTGCATGGCTTTGCAACTAGGGCAGATAGGTTCAACAATTGCGCCCCTTCTCTGTGATACTGTCAATGAACCTGCACACACACACAACTACAAATAAAAGGTCTACATTATACTTGTAATTACCAATGTAATTTGAACATATGTTTCTAAAATAATTTGAGAAATAAATAAGCATTCAAGTTTACTCTACCTCTATTAAATCCCAGATGATAAAGAGTGAGATAGTGTTAGATATAATTTGAATACCACCCCTGGGTCTGTTTTTACATGTCCAATATATTCATTTAATAAAATTGTTAGTTTAGAATAGTTTTAGATTTATAGAACTTTGGGAAATAATATTAAGTTCCAATATTCTTCAAACATCCTTCCCATTATACACATCACACAGGAGTATGATACATCTGTCCCAATTAATAAACTGACATTGGTACATTCCTATTAAAGTTCATGATGTATTCAGACTTGCTGACATTTTATGTAATATTTTTCTGTTTAAGGACCCCGTTCATTGAGTCATCATATCGTCTTAGGGTCCTCTCAGCTGTGTAAGTTTCTCAGACTTTCCCGACTTAAGAGGACCTTGAGCGTTTTGAAGAGTACTAGTAAGATATTTTCTGAAATTCAGATTGTGTTAAATTAATAGATGACTAATGTTTACTCAGAAGTAGGTTGTGGTCGTGCGCTTTAAAGAGAATGACTCCAGAGGTAAAACACCATTTTACACACAGTGCGTACTACCAACGTGACTTTATTGCTGTTGGTGCTAATTTTGATCATCTGGCTGTGAGGGTGTTTGTTGAGTCTCTCCATTTGAAGTTAGTCTCTTTTCCTCTTTCCGTTCTGCACACTTGCAAAGAAAGAGCCACTGTGAGCCAATACTTAAGTAGTAAAGAGTTAGACTCCACCTGCAGCATTAAAATGTATTTAGAACTGTTATGCAAGGGAGACCGTCTCTTCTCTCCTTCTATTTATATATCCAGCCATATTTTAATAAATATGGGCTGATGAATGTATATTGTATACTTTACGTTATTTTCCAATACAGCATTGTTTATTTTCTCAAATCGTTCCAGCTTGGGCCAGTGGTAGCTGCTCCGTTTGGCTGCTATGTGCTTTTCACACCCATCTTTTTTTCCTTTAGCACTTTCTTGCTTTCTGACACGACAAGATGTTCCATTTTCATCTTGCATATTTCTTACCCAAGCACTAGAATTAGCCACTTTTTCAAGGATGCTTTGAATATTATTCTAAATAACTTGAATAAGGTGAAATTCACATCACATACAATTAATCATTTTAAAGTGAACAACCCAGGGGCATTTGGTACGCTCATAATGTTGTACCAAAACTACTTCCATCTAGTACCAAAATATGTCATCCCTCCTAAGGAAATCCCCTTACCCATTAATCAGTCGCTCATCATCCCCTCTTCCCTATGACCTCTGGAAACCACTAACCTCCTATCGTCTCTATAGATTTTACAGATTCTGCGCATTTCATATACAATGTAATCATACACTATGTGACATTGTCTTTCCCGTGGCATAATTTTAGAGGTGCATTCATGTGGTAGTGTGTGTCAGTACTTCATTCCTTGTAACAGCTGGGGATCATTCTATAGTATCTAATCCCACAATTTGGGTATTGCTGGTCATGGGCTCTTTCTAGCATTAACTATAGTACTACTACTGCTATAAATATTCATGTGTTAAAAAAAAAAACCTATTTGCAATTATTTTGGAGATATACCTGGACATGGAATTGCAGATCACATGGGAATTTTATATCTAACTTTTTAAGAAAGCACCAAACTGTTTTTACACAACTGGCGAACCATTTCACCTTCCCACCAGTGATGTTCTAGAATTCCAATTTCTTCTCATCTTCACCAACACTTATTATTTTCTGTTTTTTGTTTTTTTTTTTTAAGTAGCCATTTCACGGGATATGAAGTGTTATCTCTTTTTTTTTTTTTTTTTTTTTGAGACGGAGCCTCAAGCTATCCCCCTGGGTAGAGTGCCATGGCATCACAGCTCATAGCAACCTCCAACTCCTGGGCTCAAGCGAGTCTCCTGCCTCCGCCTCCCAAGTAGCTGGG
>CAUYQV010074413.1:0-31091 GCA_963574575.1 Galagoides demidoff
TATGTACACCATGGAATACTATGCAGCCATAAAGAAAGATGGAGACTTTACGTCCTTCATGTTCACATGGATGGAGCTGGAAAATGTTCTTCTTAGCAAAGTATCACAAGAATGGAAGACAAAGTATCCAATGTACACACCTCTATTATGAAATTAATGTATACCTTTTATATGAAAGCTATGACCTAATAACGGCCTACAAATATGGGGAAGTGGGAGGGAGAGGGGATTAGGGAATGGGTGGAGGGAGGGGAATTGGAGGGATCACTTCTGTGGTTTATCTTACAAGGGTACAAGTGAATCTAAGAGTAGAATATGAACATTTTAACCCAATAACTAAGAAAATGACATGAAGGCTATGTTAACTAGCTTGATGGAAGTGTTTCGGATTGTGTGTGAAACAACCACACTGTACCCCAGAAGTGCATTAATGTACACAGTTATCATTCAATTAAAAAAAAAGAAAAAAAAGGATGGGAAAAGCAAAGCAAATTTATAGTAAGTATAAAGAGAGAAATAAAAAAGAGAAAACCAGTAATCAATGAAGTACGCAATAGACAGACCAAATCAATGTCAAATCTCTACATTTGCCTCTCACCATTAGAATTTAGCCATGTCATTGTGCTGATGCTAGATTCTAGGGGGAGAAGTTTCCCAGACTCATAGAATATGTGAATAAAGGACAGCTTAGAAGGGCAGAAATTATGAATAGATAGATTCATTTAGAGAGCATCTATTTGAGTCATTTTCTGGTATAAATTCCATAAGCACAATTTTTATTTTGAAATTTATAGTCTTTTTTTTTTTTTCTGAGACAGTGTTTTGCTCTGTAGTCCACACTGGCATGCAGTTGTGTAATCATAGCTCACTGCAACCCCAAACTCCTGGGTTCAACCTCCTGAGTATCTAGGACTACAGGCATGTGCTGTCATCCCTGGATAATTAATTATCTTTATAATTTGTAGAGATGGCCTTTCTTGCCCAGGCTGGTCTTGACCTCCTAACCTCAAGCAATCCTTCCACCTTGGCCTCCCAAAGTGCTAGGATTACAGATATGAGCCATTGTGCCTGGCCCTCAAATCACAAGATTTCAGTCTAGTGCATTGTTTGGTACATAGACATAACTACTTTATGAATGGCTAGATAATAAGAATAAATAAAGCTGTTTCCCCCAAATGCTCTGATCTGCTATGTCATCCTGGGTAAAAACAACAGGTATACATGGGAAGATATACATGGGAAGAAGAGTGTCTGAGTGTTAGAGTGTGTATGTGTGTGTGTGTGAGAAAGAGAGAGAGAGAGACCTTAGCTGAGCCTGGATTTCAAACTTTGATCTTCTGTTCTACCTCAATATTCTTTGCCTTAATAGCAGTTGATATAATTTAACAGCAGGTGTGACATTTCTATTATTACCAAGAAATGTTAAGTGGGAAGATATTCTGGGAAATGGACTTTCCATAGGTAATCAAAATTGCATGAGTCCAAGATGTCCACGTTGCTAATTATAAAAAAGAATATAATTTGATTCAAACTGTAGTATGATTCAGACAGTAATATCTTCCTACTTTTTACACTAATGTATTTTCCATGGAACAGTCTTTTGTAACAATTTTCATTATCACATTTTAGTTTCTAGAGAGCCTGTCACCACAAAATGATAGGTTTTCATTTTCATCAAGGAAAGACTTTGATTGTAAGAGGACATTTGTTATGTTGTATAAGTTGGGGACGATGAAGGAAAGAAAACAAAATGATGTGATTACAGGCTTGTACATTGTGGTAAGAACACTTATATGGTATCTACCCTCTTCACAAGTTATAGGGATGATGTTGTACAGCATATCTCTAGAACTAATTCACCTTGCATAATTGAGACTTTATGCCTGTTGACTAGCAGCTCTCTATTTCTTCTTCTCCTTGTGACATTAGTTTTGGCAATGATCTAATGAGTATGATACCAACAGCTCAGACAATCAGTGCAAAAATGGACAGGTGAGGCTATGTCAAACTAAAAAGCTTCTGCATGTGCACAGTGCAAGGGTACATGTCAAAACTATTAAGGGTAGAGTACAAATGTCTTAACACAACAAATAAGTGAGCGGGGTGAAGGTTAATCTTACGAGTTTGATGTAAGCATTCCAAATTGTATATCAAATCAGCACATTGTGCCCCATAAGTGCATTAATGTACACTGTTATGATTTAATTAAAAAAGAAAAAGCTTCTGCATGGAAAAGGAAATAATCAACAAAGTGAAAAGGCATCCTAAAGAAAAAATATGTATTTATTTTTTATTTTTTAGAGACAGAGTCTCACTTTATTGCCCTTGGTAGAATGCCATGGCATCACAGTTCACAGCAATCTCCAGCTCTTGGGCTTAGGTGATTCTCTTGCCTCAGCTTCCTGAGTAGCTGGGATTACAGGCGCCCACCACAATGCCTAGCTATTTTTTTTTTTTTGTTGTTGTTGTTGCAGTTTGGCTGGGGCCGGGTTTGAACTGGCAACCCTCAGCATATGGGGCCAGGGCCTTACCCACTGAGTCACAGGCGCCGCCCTGTATTTTTTTATAAGTAAAATTTATTAAATACAAAATACATGGAAAGATTTTTGTTGGACACTTTTCATACATTATTTCACCAAATGTTTTCTCGTAGGCTATAAGGTAGAAATTATTTCCTCTATTTTAAAGATGAGGAAATAGCTCACAAGAAGTAGTTTATTTTAGGCTGCACAGCTAGTAAGTAGATTTAAGTAGAGGATTGCCTGACCCCCCAAACTGAGTTTTTGCCGACTCACTTGATACTAAACATGCGCAGGTGGCGGAGCACTGCCCTGTGGTTACAGGAGAGGACAGTGAGAATAGAAAGGGCAGCCGTCAGGGCCACTGGGTGTCTGTATAACTGACTCAAGTCCCATCCTTAGCACTTAGTGGCTGTGTTACCCTAAAAGCCTTCTGAACCATGGTTTCCTTGTTTGTAAACTGAAGCCCACGACTGTACATATCTTCTAGGATTCTCACAAATTTAAATGAGGTCATGCATATCGCACGTGTTTCCTGCTGGAGCTGTCACGAATTACCACTTATTAGTGGCTTAAAACAACACAGATTGGTTGTCTTACAATTCTAAACCTAGGTAGGGGGAAATATTTGGAGATGATATATCAGATAAAGAGTTAATTTCCTGGGAGGCATCTGTGGCTCAGTGGGTAGGGCACTGGCCTCATATACTGAGGGTGGAGGGTTCAAACCTGGCCCTGGGCAAACTGCCAAACCCAGCCCCCTCCATACTCCAGGACTTGGAGGTTGCTGTGAGCTGTGTGATGCCAAGGTAATCTACCTAGGGCAATAAAGTGTGATTCTGTCTCTCTCACTAAAAAAAAAAAAAAAAAAAAAAAAGTTAATTTCCAAAATGTATAAAGAACTGCAATTCAGTGGGAGGAAGGAAAAAAAAAAACTAAAACTAAAAACCAAATTTAAAAATGGGCCAAAGACAAGAATAGACATTTTTCCAATGAAGATATACAAATGGCCAACAGTATATGGAGAGATTCGATGTCACCAGTCATCAGAGAAGTGCAAATAAAAACACAGTGAAATATAACCTCATACCTGTTAGGGTGCTTGTTACTACAAAAAAAAAAAAAAAAAAAGAGAGAGAGAGAGAAAGAAAGAAAGAAAGAAAGAAAGAAAGGTTAAAAAATGTTTGAAAACACGGGGAAATTGAAATACCCACTGTTGATGGAAAAGCAAAGCATCTGCCAAAGACAATAGTACAGAGTTTACTTAAAAAATTAAAAATAGAGCTGCCACATGTTTCTGGGGTTTTTATAAAGTAAACTTTTTATTTTGAGGTCATTATAGATTTACGAACAGTTGTATGACGTAACACAGATACTGCCCATTTACGTTCTACTTCCCTGTCCCCAGTTTGACATCTTATCAAATGGTCCTATACCATTAGCTGGATATAGTCAATAAACAATTTCATCACCACAAGGATTCCTCATGTTGATTTTAAATATTACTCACCTCTCCTTCTCCCTCAAATACTGGTTACCACTGGTCATCACTTTGTAACTTTGTCATCTCAGGGCTAAATGAATGGAGTCATACAATACATAATCTTTGGGGATTTGCTTTTTTCACTCAGCATAATTCACAGCAGATTTATCCAGATGAGTAGAATCTTCATTGCTGAGTAGTATTCCTGGATGTTGTTTACAGTTTTTGGCTAGTATGAATCAAGATTTTATAAACACTTATGTACAAGTTTTGCACGAAGATAAGCCTTAATTGCTATCAGATGATTTCCAAGGAGTAAATTTCTGGAATGTTGGTTGGTACATGTTTGATTTTTTAAGTCTGCCAAACTGCTGTTGAGTCTAGCCTACTAGTGGAGAGTAGCTTTATGTATTCACCAGCATAGTCTAAGTAATCCAGTTTCTCTGCATCTTTGCTAGCATTTGTTGTTGTCACCATTTTTTTGTTGTAGCTCTTCTGATACTTGCTTAATAGCTTCTCATTATGGTTTTAATTTGCGCTTCCCTAATGCCTAATAATGTTGAACATCTTTCATAGGCTTATTTGACATTTGTAGGTTCTTTTAGTTGAAATTTTATGTTGCGTAGATTTCTATCACTCCATGTCAGGGAAAACTATGTTCCTCAGCCCATTTAACACCTGGCTATATATAGCAGAAAACACAATAATAGACTTTTGTTTGAAAAATTTTTATTGCTGTATCTTGAAATTTCCTGGATACTCCTTATTCATCATCCTGGGGAATATCAATTGTTAAATGTTTGCCTATATCTCCCAATACCTGAAAAGAGTAGACAAAATGTAATTCCTGTTACTTGGATGCCTATGGTAGGCAGAATAAGGCCCCTCTTCCACAGATGTCTACCATCCCACTCTCTGAAACGTATGAATATATTATGTTACATGGGTAGGGGAGGCTATTGTGGTGTTCCCAGTGTAATCATATGCATGGTTTAAAGTGCAAGAGGAAGGCAGAAAAGCTGATTAGAGGTAGAGAGAGATTTGAAGATTCTGTATTGCTGGATGGGCAAAGGAGCCCAAAAATAAAAGAATGTGGGCAGCCTTTAGAAAATGGAAAAAAAAATGGAGTCTCCCCTTGGACCTCCAGAGTGAATTTAACATTGCTACCACCTTGATTTTAGCTCAGTGAGCCCCAATGTAGGCTACTTACCTCCACAACCATGTGTGTTGTTTTAAGTCACTAAGTTTGTAGTCATTTGTTACAGCAATGAAAGAAAATTAACTCAATGCTGAGTTATCATTTAAATGAACTAGTTCAATAATTTTTATTTCCATTGATTCCCAGGGCACTTTATCTGTCCATGTCTCTGTCTACTCTCTGCCTTTTGTTACTGCTAGATCTCCATGTATACCATGAGTGAGGTTCTCAGAAAATATAGCACATGGGTGTATGGATACATGAAGATCTTCCTCTCATGTTATTTTAATTCAACATATATTTATTTGCTATACATTTTGTACCTACCATTGCAGTTTCTGGGTGCTGAAGTTAGAATGCTGAATAAGACATTTTATAAAGGGAGATAGATACAGATAACATTGTAATATAGAGTGGCAAAGCAATATGAGTAAAACCCTGAAGAAATTGTTGTGTATATAGTATAAGAGATGTTTTTTTTTCTCTTCATAAAATACCAATTATACAAAGCTTTAATGGAAGTAACATATGAGATAAATTCTGAAGGAATGATTGAGTGACTTACATGCAGTAGCAAGAGATTTTGGATAGAAGGAAGAGCATTAGCAAACCCACAAAGATGTGAAATTACAAGCATCGTCAAGAAAGGGCTAGTTGTTCAATGTGATATGTGGGTATGTGTGTATAAGGGAGAAAGATGCTAGGAGAGAGGTTTGTAAGTTTGAATCCCATTCTGCATAATTTGGATTTTATCCAGGAAATAATTTGCAACATTAACAGTGACATGGGCAGAGTGTCATTTTAGAAAGAAAACATTACCAACCATGTGGAGAGCAGGACTTCAGTGTAAGCTGAAAGGTTCTCACTGGATAAAAGACTTAAACTTAAGACATGAAACTATGAAAATACTAGAAGAGAGTGCAGGGAAAACACTTGAAGAAATTGGCCTGGGGGAATATTTTATAAGGAGGACCCCCCCCCCCGGGCAATTGAAGCAACACCAAAAATACATTACGGGGGTCTGATCAACCTAAAAAGCTTCTGCACAGCTAGGAGCACAGTAAGTAAAGCAAATAGACAACCTTCAGAATAGGAGAGGATATTTGCAGGTTATGCTTCCAACAAAGGTCTGATAACTAGAATTCACAGAGAACTCAAACTAATTAATAAGAAAAGAACAAATAACCCCATTTCTATGTAGGCAAGAGACTTGAACAGAAACTTCTCTGGAGAAGACAGGTGCATGGCATATAGACACATAAAAAAATGCTCATCATCTTTAATCATCAGAGAAATGCAAATCAAAACCACTTTGAGATATTATCTAACTCCAGTAAGATTAGCCCACATCACAAAATCCCAACACCCATGGGAATACAAGCTAATGTAACCTTTTTAGAAAGAAGTTTGGAGAATACTCAAGGAACTAAAAGTAGACCTGATGTTTGATCTTGCAATTCCTCTACTGGATATATACCCAGATGGTCAAATACCATTTTACAACAAAGATATTTGCACCATAATTTTTATTGCCAGCCCAATTCATAATAGCCAAGACATGAAAATAGCCCAAGTGCCCGTCAACCCGTGAATGGATTGTTGTATACATACACCATGGAATACTATGCAGCCATAAAAAGATGGAGACCTCACATCTTTTATGTTTACCTGGATGGAGCTGGAATATATTCTTCTTAGTAAAGTATCTCAAGAATGGGGGAAAAAAGTATCCCATGTACTCAATACTACTATGAAATCAGTATATGATTATCTACACAGTGAAAACATAACTGTAGTTCAGAAAGTAGAAGGGAAGAGGAGAGAGATGGGAGGGGAGGGAGGAGGTGGGAGGAGGAAGGGTATCTGGGGGACCTTACATAACGTGCATAATTCAATGGTACATTTAACGACTATTAAGAAAAGAGAATAATTGTTTTATCACAACAAACAAATAAGCAAGGTGATGGATGTGTTAATCAGTTTGATGTAAGCATTTCACATTGTGTATCAAATCAGTACACTGAACCGCATTAATGCATCAATATATACAGCTGTCATCATAGTAACCAATGTGATAAGGGCTGAATAAGAGCAAAGGTAAGATTAAGATAGTTTTGCAAAACCTTTTAGCTATAAAGTTGGTAGTTGAATTGATGGCTGATTGAATTGGGTGGGTAAGGTGTGAAGGAAATAAAGATGTGAGAAATGTTCTGAGATAGGGTGGCTGGGGAGCTGTAAGTGCTGTGAAGGAAGAATAACACACATGATTGGGCAACTCCAAAGTGCTATAATCATTACATACCTTATCTCATTGACTCTTTGCAGTAATTTTATTCTTTATTGCATTTTATAGACACATTATTAGAGGTACAGAGAGGCTATTTATGGTTCTCAAATTCATTTTCAGTGACATCATTGAGCTTACATTTTAGGCAATGTCCAAATCCATATTCTTTACACTATATGTCATGAGACCTCCTGACTTTTTTTATTTCTTTCCTAAATTTATTTTAATACCTGATTATTATGGGGGTACACAGCTTTTGGTTACATAGCTTGCCTTTGTGTGGTTAACGTCAGAATTATAGTAATATATCCATTGGGTGAGAGTTTACCCATCCTCTTCTCCCCCTCTTCCCTACTTGAATTTTATTGAGTTTTGCTTCCAAATGAGCACATAGGTGTTGATCAACTAGTTCCAATCTAATATTGAATACATGTGTATTTGTTTTTCCATTGTTATTATACTTCACTTAGGAGAATGATTTCCAGTTCCATCTGGTTTGTTACAAAAGATAATAGATCTCCACCTTTTATGGCTGAATAATATTCCACAGTGTATACACACACACACACAAACACACACACACATATATATATATATACATATATATCACAATTAACTAATTGAAGGGTACTTGGGTTGTTTCTACATCTTTGCTATTATAAATTGTGCTGTGTAAACATTCAAGTGCAAGGGTCTTTATGATACAATGTCTTTTTATCCCTTGAGTAAATACCTAGTAGTGGGATCACAGGATAAAATGGAAGATCTACTTTTAGTTCTTTGAAGAATCTGTATACTAATTTCCATAGAGGCTTTACTAGTTTGCAGTCCCACCATCAGTGTATAGGTATTTCCTTCTTTCTGCATCAATGCCAGCATCTGTTAATTTGAGACTTTATTATGTGAGTTGTTCTTTCTGGGGTTAGGTGATTTATCAATGTGGTTTTTATTTGCATCCCCATGATGATTAGAGATAATGGGCATTTTTCATGTGTTTGTTGGCCATGAGTTCATCTTGGTAAGAAAAGTATCTGTTCATGTCTCTTGCCCGTTTCTAATGGGGTTGTTTGATCTTTTGTTGTTGATTTGCTTGAGTTGTTGTAGATTTTGGTTATTAGCCCTTTGCCAGATGTATATCAGGCAAATATTTTATCCCAGTTTGTAGATTGTCTGTTTGCTTTGTTTGATTATATCTTTAGCTGTGCAGAAACTTTTCAACTTGATCTGCTTCCATTTATTTATTTTTGTTGTTGTTGTGATTGTCTTTGGGTACTTCCTCATAAATTCTTTCCTCAGGTTGATATCTTTAAGAGTCTTGCTCTCACTTTGTTCTAGAATTTTCATAGTTTCATGATTTAAGTTTGACAACTTTATCCTTTGTGAGTTAATTTTTATGAGTGGTGAGAGGTATGGGTCCTGTTTCAGTCTTTTGTAGCCTCCTGCATTTTAAATAAATTCTTACAATTCCAAGATTAAATATCCTTATACCATATAGTGTTGTGGAATCTGCTTAGTGGGCACTTCAATTTTTGATAAAAGTAAAGCCACATGTTCTCCCAAGGTAGCAAATGGCAGCCCAGTGAGAACTGCACCTAACAGTGTTGTAGCTCAAAAAGAAGGATCTCAGCAATAGTCTACCTCTAGTGAGCTTTGGGTAAAGGACAGGATTTTGGATATATAAAAGAGGAGGCAGGATGCCCAGGTAGGACTTTTGGTTTAGGCAAATCTAAGATTGGATGTTGCATTATCTTGCTTCTGAGTATGGATAATGATGCTTTTCAGCTGGCCATAGCTGAAGAAGTCATGGATAAAAAGATTACTTTTTCCTGGTTTTTCTGTAGGCAAATGAAAGATACTGTGTGCTTAAATTTATGAAAGTGACTTTTACCTACTTCTCAGAAGAATTTTACAGATGACAACAGTAAATACTATAAGTACTGGGGATATTACAAATGCAACAAATACTACTTCATGTAGTATCCAAAAGGGTGCAGAGATACATACATTTTCTCTACTGCTTTTAGAAATCATATATGTATGTGAGGGGAAAATTAAGGTTTCTTTGTGGTAAAGCTGGCAGAAAAAAATTACACAAAAGCAAATTGAGGATGATACAAACAAAGTTGATTTGTTTAGTCCTTAGAGGTTTATATAGAGAAAAAATATTTCACAGAGATAAGGAAATGGCATTTGTGTTTGCTACTATAGAGTCATCAAAACCTATTTAGTTTTTATGGCTAGATAAAGCTTCTGACCTTACAGGAGACTTCAAAGACAGATAAGTGGGTAGATAAAACTTCCAAACAGAATTTAATTAAAGCTATAATGAACATTGGTTTTGTGTTATCTGGATAAATTTCTAGTCTCTTGCAATTTGTGTAATGTTGGCAGATTTTGCTATAGTCAAGTTCCTACATTTGGCTGTGGGATATTTGCTGACCATGTGCCCATGGAACAAAGGAAACAATTAGTTTCATTTAGATGTGAAAGACTTTACCTTATTTGACGCCATAGTTGTGGAATCTGAACAGAATCAAGGTTGATAGAGTTCTAACAATTGTTAAAATAGAGGTAACTTAATAATAGTTATAATTTATAGAACGCTTATTGTATGCCAAGGATATTACATTATCTAACTCATTTCCCCTTCATAATAATCCTATAAGGTAGGTAAAGACTGTTATTCACTCCATTTTATAAATGGGAGAACTAGGTTCAGAATAGTTAATAAGGTTATGCAACTAGTATGCAGCAGAGTTGACATTCTAACCCAAGTTTGAATAACTTGGTAATGTGAGCACTCAACTACTCTGTTAGATTCTTTAACTATGTGGTAGATGCCATTTAGTTTAATTTGGTAGCCAACAGAGGAGAAGAGGACACTGCACTGAAGGGTCAGAAGACCTATATTTGAATTCTAGTAGCTGTGCAACCATTAGCAAATTATCTATCTTCCCTGAATATTCATTTTCTCAAATTGTCTCAAACTGCCAAACACAAACAATAAAACCAGTATAATTGTAGGACATTAGAAGCAATATATGAGAAAACATATGCAAGAATATTTAACACAATGCTCGGCCTATACTTTATATTCAAACAGGAGAAAGAGAAAAGCAGGACAGAAAGTGGAAAGCAGGCTTTCATACACTGTAATTACAGCTTAAAGTCACTTGAGCCAACTATCTTTAATTTAGAAGGTTGTGTCTTTCTTTTCTAGAATGTCGGAAATAAAATAGGCTAACATAGAAGGTTCCATCTCAGTTAACCTTATTATTAATGTTATTCATGTGAATGTTGGGTCATGTTTCTAAGCCTTACTTTCTGGTTTAAAAAAATTATATAATAGTAACACTTTCACTATCTTTTATGAGAATTACGTACTGTAATGGTTATGAAAACACTTTTCAACTCTACTCCATTTTTTACTAAACGTTGAAGCTGTTTGAGGGGAGGTACAAGGTTTTCCATCTTGATGGAGCCCAGATAGCAGAAGGCTTAGTTATGTCTTATAATTGGTATAGAAAATTTATGGTTCTCTGGGGAAGATGTCCTTGGTTGATCTTTAATACTGAAATCTTTTGGCAACTTTTATAGATGTATTTGAAGTGAAATTAATCAACTTGAGATCTGGGTGACTCTCAACTCTTTTCCTGTTGATTAAGTACAAACTAGCCTACTGTGAATATTTGGTTCCATTCTTTGGTATTTTGAACATTGTGTGAGAGGTCAATCTACTCCAACAGTAATTGTTAAGTATTGAAGACAAAACTGTATTTTTTTTTCTTTTCAGAGACTAGATATTGTCTAGTATTTGTTAAAGTAAATGGTGCAATCAAGTCAGCCTTCTATTGTAGTCTTTGAAGTGGTCAAGAGCACATTTTTACAGCAATTACCCTATTTATCCAAGTAAAATCACTCTCAGTAAAGTCAGATGGTGTCACAACACCACAAAATTGTCACGTTAAAGCAAGATGGAACTTTACAAATCTCTGCATTTTACTTTTTATACTAAGGGACATATTGATAATGTCATTCATTTGCTCACATTAACCTATAAAGGCCAAAGAATTATTGCAATTGCACATTATTTTCTTTATCACAGAAATGCAGCTATATGAGTAAGATAAGGCAGCTCAATAGAATTTGCTATACTCTGAGTCCAATAGAAGTTGTAAGAATTGCTATATCCAACTAAGTATTTTAAAGATAATAGTGCTTTTCTTTACCACCAAATATTTACTTAAATGTATACCTAATGATTCATTCACGATTCCATCATTTATTTATTTATTACAAAAACATTTATTGGACACCTACTTAAGCAACAGATTCTGAGGCTAGAGATAAGTTTGAAAAACATCAGTTATTTTATTTAGTTATTTTTCTTTTCTTTTGACTTTCAGATTAATATAAGTGTGCAATTAGGTTACATTATTTGCATTTGTTAGGTAAAGTCCAAGTTGTAGTTTAACCCTTTACTCAGGAGGTGTGCTATATACCCTTACATTGTGCCCATTAGTTGAGAGCCCACCAACCCTACTCTCTCCTACTCTTCTCCTTCACTCCCTCTCCCCCTCACTTGAATTTAATTTTGTTTTCTTCTTGTGTGGGTGTGTAGTTTTTCATCTACTTCTTTCATATTAGTATTGAGTACATTGGATATTTCCTTTTCCTTTCTTGTTTTAGAGAACGCATTCTGAGAGGAGTGATAAAATATGTAAGCAGTGCAAAGATAAGATACAAATGCAATACTGGGAATAGCTTTAGTATATGCCAGAAATAGCATAAATGAGAAATTATTCCATTTGAATGTTTGAAGGCATTTTTCTGTGAGTATGAAACAATTGATTTGTGTCTCACATAATGAGTAGCAATTTACCAGAAAGAATGAGGGAGGGAAAAGAGCATCAGAGGTAGAGTGGGCAGGAAGGACAGAGTTTGGGAGTCACACACAACCTGGTCATCATGCCACGTCTTTTCTTTTCTTTTCTTTTTATTTTTAAATAGAGACAGAGTCTCACTCTGTCACCCTTGGTAGAGTGCCATGGTGTCACAGCTGACAGCAACCTCCAGCTCTTGGATGTAGGCAATTCTCTTGTCTTAGCCTCCCAAATAGCTGGGACTACAGGTGCCCTTCACAACGCCCGGATATTTTTTTTGTTGCAGTTTGACTGGGGCTGGGTTTGAACCCGCCACCCTCGGTATATGGGCTGGCGCCCTACCCACTGAGCCACAGGTGCTGCCCCATCATACCATGTCTTTAAGTTGGGGAATCACTGAAAGTTTGAGTGAAGAAGAGTGCGTTGATCACAAGGTGACTGACAAATGCAAATACAGCCATAATATGGAAAAAATGAATATAGGGAGAAGAGAGAGAAGGAAGAGAGGCCAAGTAAGTTATAATATTTTAAGCCAATGTAAATAGAAGTTATAGATCCAGGCAGGGACTAGTAATAGAGAGATGACAAAGTGGAATCCGTGGGATTAGATATCAGACTTTCGGGTAAGGCAAGAAGACAGATTGAGCAAAGCCTATTTGAAGCTATGAGTCTTGATGACGGAGGAGATAATAATGGTATTAGAAAAGATTCTATGGAAGAGTAGGGAGAAAGCAAAGATAAGTTCCCGTGTAGATAATGTATTTGAATACACATAGGTAGGCATGATTCTACTGCTGCCAGAAATATTACTGAGAAGGCAAGGTTTCCTGCCTCCTGCATCCAAGCAGCCAATATCTTTGGAAAGTGGTCTGTGAATTTTAGGGAGATCCAGATGCTGTGCCAGTAGGAGCATATTGCAATAGGAATTCACATTTTATCTTTAATTGACACACAATGGCAGCAAATAACATAATTTGCATTCTGGTGACAGAGCCAAGCTGGTTCTGATTTGGAGACAATAGTTTGGAATCTCTTTCTGGACACATGGAGTCTTTGCCCAGACAAATGAGAGCAAATGCAGCAGGCAATCTTTTGTGACTAATAATGCCTCCTTTCAGATTCTCAGCAGAGTGCATTCGCTTCTTCATTGTTTTGTTTCTTTTCTGATTTTGGTATGTTATGGGGCATCAGAACCCCTCCCTCTTCCAGCTTCAGGAGAATCACAGCAAAGTTAATCAAGTAGGTAATTTACATACAGACTCACAAAATAAATCCAAACAAACAAACAAACAAACATAATGCTATTCATGTACCAGGATTGGAAGAAATATTTTTTTTCCCTGACTTGAATGAATTGCTCTTCCATTGCTCTATTAAAAAACAATGATAGCAACAGCAACAGCAAAACCAAAAGCAGATGATATCAAACAATGACATTTCCCACTATAGAATCATTTAATGTATATGCATTATTCACTAGACTGATAATGACCTTTATAATTAAAATATATGAAAATAATCCTTCTCCCATATAAAGAAAAGGCTATTTCTTTTCTTTCCATGGACCCCGTCTGGAATTACTGGTAATTCTCTCCTTGTAGTTTCAGATTATCTTGCTTTTGAACTGATCCTGATCAGGACAAAAACTGTTTAGTTGCTTAGCAGCTTTTGGCCCTACCTGTGGTAGATGATACAATTAATAATATTGTCTGTTTTTTTTTTTTATGTCATAGGTTTCAAAGGATAAGATTAGCATCAGGAAAGCTTAGTTTTCCCAAACCACTGATGAATTTCCCTGCCCCCTCCTCCACCTATCCTCTGCATCTCTGCCTAGCTATTCAGTAACATCTCTTGGCTTTTTACATGTGCATGTCTGTGTTTCTGGAAGCCATAGCCAAGACCTCGCAGCTGCCTGTGCTTTGTCTCCAGAATGACCTGTGGCTTTCTCCCCACTATCTTCTTTGAACCTCCTTTCATTTGGCTCTGAGTCTTTAATGCTACTTACAGTTTGTTCCCTCTTTGTGGGATAACTATTTAATTTCAGCCACCCTTGGAAGTGGTGATTGTCTCTTGACTCTCATATTGCATCTGAGGACATTTCCTGGTCCTAGACACCAACTGGAGAGGTCTGCTAAGCCTTATTCTGATTTTCAGGAAGAAGGAGTGGTCATTCACATTCCCTTCCCCTGAACCCCAAAGTTTAGGATTCCCGTCTTGCTTGAGGTCTTCCTCTTACAGGACCTTGGATCCTACTCTCAGGTCACTTCCTTCTCTCTACCCAGGCCTTGAAATAAATGCCTGTTACCCTAAGACCAAATAATTCTTCCCTTTTGGCTCCCATCATCAGCCATGACTTTCTGTAATCACTTAATTAGATGTATGGAAAATGCATGGACTTTGGAGTCACAAATACTGGGTTAAAATCCTGGAATTCTGTTACATATAACCTTGGAAACTTTATCTCTTCTGAAAGCCAGCTTTCTTATCTGTTACATGGAAAAATATCATTTCTAGGGTAGAATAATAAGTAGATCACTTTTCTGGAAACACCATACCTAATGCTGAATAAAATTATTAGCTGCACAGGTTGTTTAGTCCATGTGGGCTCAGTTTTATTTGCCAATTATTTATGTATCTCCTCTTCAAAATACCCAGAATCCTATAATCACAGATTGGAAAGACGTTAGCACCAAGGCTCAACGTCAATTCAGTGCATGAATCCTAACTTTAACACTTCTAGTGGGTGTCCACCAGCCAGACACCATTCAGAAACTGAGAAATTCATTGATGAGGTTGAGTAATTTGGAAACGTTTTTATATTGAGTCAAACTGTATTTTTTTTTCATTGTAAAATGTTAATGATTATTAACATGGTTATTAGCTTATTTTAAAAATGACTTTCCAGAATTTTCCTTTACTTTTTGTTCCTTCTGGGTGCATCACAAAGACCTATATCAGAAATAGAGTTTCCTCCAGAAATTATGCCTGATTGGCTGTTGATTTGCTATTTTTATTTATCACATTAATAACTATGTGAATCATTCTTAGGGGAATGGAAAAATCATCAAAAACTATTTTAAACATTTAATACCTGAAGTCATCTGCTATGCCCAGAAGATAGATTAACAGGACATGGGAATTAGTCTTTCATAAATGAATCCCCAAAGGGTCAAGTTCTAATGAGGAAATCAGCTTCTCTGGTGATTCTTAATAGGACCTGGTAAGTTTGTGTTGGCATGACTGGAAGCTGAGGGATTTATTAGGTGGTCATTGAACTTGTCAATCAAAATCTAATACAAGTAGATGGTCCTTATAGTGACATAGAAGGAAAGAGGACAGCATTAATAGAATCTTCAAATTGTGGAATGTTATATTAAGTAGCAATTATTTGGGTCCAAGGTTAATTAATATATACATAAGCTTTAAAAATGAATCTTGATCTCTAACACGGAGTTGAGTCCTATCTATGCAGCAAATCCCCTGATGAGTAGGCCTGTTTATATTAATAGTAAAGGTTTTCTTCTGTTAAAATATTTGTTGAAATGTTAAAATGGCTCTCTCTACTCACTACCATCCTTTAGATCTAATTCCTCTTATCAATTTGTTCATCCATTCTTTTGTGAATCTTATATTTTTTTTTTGAAAGGTGTATATATTTGGTGTCTATTTTGTGCAAAGCTCCATCCTAATCCCTGAAGATACAATATTAAATAAAATCTCACTGGTTTGTGCTATAATGGAACTTAGAATGAATTAAATAAAATCAATAGTAATTGAAAAGTTAGATAATAAATGAAGGTTTCAAATTGTAGTAAGTGATACAAAGTAAAACTCAGAGGTTTTCTAAGGTAGATTCTGGGAAAAACTGACCCATGCTGTGGTGGCCATAGTCACAGAAGTGGTGGTGGGGGATGGGATACTTCTTGAAGAGATGACCTTTTAATTGAAATCTTTTTTTTTTTTTTTTGAGACCAAGTGTCACTATGTCACCCTCAGTAGGGTGCCGTGGCGTCACAGTTCACAGCAACCTCAAACTCTTGGACTTAAGCAATTCTCTTGCCTCAGCCTCCTGAGTACCTGAAACTACAGGTGCCCGCCACAACACCTGGCTATTTTTGTTGTTGTTATTGTAGTTGTTATTGTTGTTTGGCCCCAGTGTATATGGCTGGCACCCTAACCGCTGAGCTATAGGCACTCAACTGGAATAAATCATTGTCGACAAAGTCAGAGATGGGACTAGGAACCATGGAGAGCCCTCCTGGACAGAGAATGGCCTATGAGAAGGGTTTAAGGTGAGCAAGACCTGGGCAAGCTTAGGAGAGTGCGCTGCCGCTGTCCTTAAATCTTCTCAGTCTAGCCTGTTTGTGTTCTGTGGCCTTTCGTCATGTGTTGTGAGCTCAGACCTCTCACCCCTCTCTTTGTGCCTCCTTGCCCATGCTCCAGCCTGTCTTTGGCTCCTTGACACGTGGTCCAAACAGCAGCACACAAGTCATGTGGATGTGTCCAGCCCCTCTGTGTCCCAAACTGGGCTTGGGGGAACTTACTGCTGAAGACCTGAAAAACTACCGGAGTTGCCAAGATTCCTAAGAGTAACCACAGAAACAAAATGCCACTGGGCTGGCAAGGAACATGCTATCCTCCAAGTGTCTCTAATTCCTCTCCTCTCAATAGTATTTTAAAGGGTGAAAAAGAAGAAAAGCGGATAGATTTGGAATTAGCCTTCAAGTAACTCTGACCAAAATAAATAGCATTTTGATACAGGACAAAAAGAGACAAAAGAACTCTTTTATCTATTTCTACAAACTCACATTATAATAATAACTTTCCCCCCATATTTTACCTCTTTTGTTCTCAACTTGAAGTTCTGCAGGGCTTATTTTTCTTTATAAATATTTCTTACCCTAGACTGGAAAACCTCATCATTGGCCATGAAAGGCCCTCAGGGGATGAGATGCCAAGTAGTTTTCCTGGATGCTTCAGCCTAACAGATGAAAGAAAATGTCCAAATGGGAGAAGGTTGATCCAGTAAGTAAATGTGACTGGCATTAAGTATTTAATGTGGCGGTTGGCTCCATAAAGCCAGTATATCAAATGCATAATGGCATAGTGGCCATTTGAGCTTGACCGTAAATCTGACAAGCCCCAACCAGCTGCATGGCATTAAATTGTAAGTGGCATGTTCTCATAGACCTGTCAGCTTCAGAAAGTTTACTTTAAAGCAAAAAGAAAATGCTTTAGGTTCTTTTATTAATAAGACAACGTTCAGTTGGAGAGAATAGGAAAGTGAGTGGATGCTGAGTGCCTTCGAGGCTATGACCCTGGCCAAGGTAGCTCCTTTCGGACAAGGGAACTTCCCACAGGGGGTATCCACTGTGAGTTCTAAGCAGGTGACAATCTTGGCAGCTAAGAGGTGAATAGCTCAGTTCTAAATAGGAACCATTGGATCCATTTCTTCATATAATAAGTTCATGCCATCCAGAAGTAGTTTTTCCTGCATTCTGTTTGGTCACTTCCTGGAGATATTTACTGGAGAAAGATTGATGGAATGAAATATAGATCTTGCTGCTATATATACACTACAGGCTATCATTGATAGTCATCATTTCTCTCCATTACTGTTATTCTGGAATCTTTTGGCCCTTAGCATTTCGCCCGGACCTTCATCCTTGGGAGATTTGAGCCCCTGCTTACCATACCTTACTCAGATCAAGTCTTCTTTACTTGTTGACTTACAATCAAAATTATTCAAGAGAGTGTGGATTGATACCTCAGTTGACCACTTGAGTGCCAAGTGGATTAATATCTGCCCACATTGTGTGACAGCAGCTTATTTCCTTCTCAATATCGGTGGTGATTTTTTTTTCTTATACTCTGGTCTCTTGTAATAAGAGTCCAGAATAACTAGGTATGAATTGTAGATAAAGTTTATGAGACACATTTTCCTTTAAGAGTGAGGATGACTTAGAAACCTATGAATCCATAGAACCTAGAAATATAAGATTATCAATGTACATTTACCTACATATAGTAGGTTGCTGGGGCCATTTACCTACATATAGTAAGTGGGGCCACTTTCAATTTCATCCTTGGGTACCTAGATCTTTATATTCTATTATTTGTGTTTTACTTACTAAGAATACAACAGTGTATAGTAAGTATTGATTGAGGGTACATTCTGCATCCTAAAATTTTCAAGTTCAACGTAAACCTTTACATAACTTGACTGTATACAGCACCATAAAATAAATTTTGGTAGGTGTGAAAGTATTGAAAACACAGAGCATATCCCCCCAGAATCCATAAAAATTGAGTTCGAAATCCATAACAAATTCTAAATATTTAGAATTAGCAACATGCTTATAAATAATGCATGGGTTAAATTTAAAACTTATAAAGAAAATTAGAAGATGATGTTTTCATGTGAATGATAAGGAAATATAAAATTTATGGAGCACAGCCTAATTTGTGCTTACCTGATGTGAATCAGGTTCACTTGTGCAACTCGGGTGAATCATTGAGACAGAACACATAAATGATGCAATAAGTTACATGAAGCAAATTTATTTTACAGGTAGGCAGCAAGAGGTAAAAGAAGCCAAGGAGCCTCTTCAGAGAGACTCTTTGTAGAGACTCATCCAGTCCCCCAAGTCTCAGAAATGCTCTCTGGGGTGGATGGAGCCTTGACTGTGTATCTCACATGTGCATCAGTTAAGGGACCTCTAATGGCAGCAAATACTGAATTATATAACTCAGGACCTATACGAATGACCAGGGAAAACTTGGAAGGACATCAGCTTCCAGAGGATGGAAGAACAAAGCTGACCATCCTAGGTAGTGCCTCCTAACTCAGGATGTTACATTCCCTAGGAGGGATAGGAATGAGGCCCGGAATGTTTCATTCAGTTCCTCCTATCTCAGGATATTGCATTCCCAGGGCATTCTACAGTTATTCCGACAACTAAAAGCAAGAAAAGAGAACTGGGTCAGTCTGAGGCCAGCTGAAGAACTGTCCTCCATAGAAAAATATATAGCTTTAAATGTTTATAATAAAATATAAGAGACTTTAAAATATAAGGATATAATTTTCTACCTAAGATGATGAGGAAAAATAGTCCAAAGTAAGTAAAAAAAGGGAAACAAAAAGAAGAGCAGAAAATCAATGAAACAAAAATAAACAGAAAGAAAATCAACAAATCCAAAATTTAGTTCATTTAAAAGATTTAAAATCAATTAAAAAAAACTTCTTGCAGAGTGCTCAGGAATGAAAGAGAAACCTCATAAATTGTCATTATCAGGAATGAAAGGGAAGTTCTATCAGATAGAGTTACTGATGAGTTTAAAAGGTGACCAACTGGTCAACTTAGATGAAATGTTTCTATCTTGAAAAGCTCAACTTGGTAGAGTTGATATGAGATAATAAAAATAGAAAACATGAACAGACCTATTCCTATTAAAGTAATTACTTGTCAAAATCCCACCACATCAAGAAAACACTAGGTGCAAATGTCTTCACTGAGCAATTCTATCAAACGTATGAGTAGAATCAATGTTTAAATATTTTTTTTCAGAAATACGGAAGAATGAAAAATTTCCCACTCTCTTCATAAGGAAATCATAATCTTGAAACCAAAATCTGAAAATGACATTAAATAAATTTATGTATAAAAAAAACTCTTTTGATAACAGATGCAAAAATTCATAGTAGAATATGAGCAACTTAAATTCAATAACCTTTAAAGAAGGGAAACTTATCTCAAAAATGCAAATCTGGTTTACCACTCAGAAATCATTCAATATCATACACCATATCTATCAAAACCCAGGGAGAAAATTACAATCATAGACAGAGAAGGAATACTTAATGAAATGCAATGCCCATCATGGTGGAAACTCTAAACAATCTTGGAATATCAGAAAACTTTTTCAACCTGATAAAAATATCTATAAACAAACTAAAACAAAAACTATTCATCATACTTAAGAGTGAAATATTGAATGCTTTCTTCCAGACAGCTTTTCTTTTGCTTTTATTTTATTTTTTTCCAAGGCAATGACGTCAGCTTTCATTGCTCCCATTCAATATTGTATTACAAAGCTTAGTCCTTCCACTTGGGCAAAATAGAAAGGCATAAATATTGAAAAAAAAAAAAGAAAACTGTATCTATTTAAGTGACATAATTGTAGAAAGTCTTGAAAAAAAGCAAAGCAAATACTAGTACTAATAAGTAAATTTAGCACGTTTTCAAGAAACAAGGCATAAATATTAAAAAAAGAAAAGAAACAAAGGCATAAATATTGAAAAAAAGAAAAGAAAACTGTATCTACTTAAGTGACATAATTGTAGAAAGTCCTGAAAAAAAGCAAAGCAAACAATAGTACTAATAAGTAAATTTAGCAAGTTTTCAAGAAACAAATTTGATATAAAATATCTATATGCTTGTGATAATGACTTAGACAATAAAATTTAAATTCCATTCAAATAGCACCAAATCTGTAAAATAGTTGTAAATTTAGTCAAAAATATATAAACCCTCTATATTGAAAATGAACATTTATTTCTAGCTGAATTAAAGGAAACATAAATACATAGAGGGGTGTACCTTTTTTTATAGATTCAGAATCAGCATATTTATATTATTAATTTTCCCTGGCCTATAGTTTGAAAACAGTCTTCTTCATCATTATAGATGAATTTTTTTATTAAAACTAAAAGGATGATTCTAAAGTTTATATGGAAAATGTAATTTACTTGTAATAACCTAAAAAATCTTGAGAGAGAATAAGGAAGCTATAGTGTTTGTACTGCTGTTTTTGTTATTGGAATAAAGCCAGAACAATCAAGAAGAATCGCATATGACCTATATTAGCATAACAATTGACAAAAAACCGGAAACACCAAAACAGACTGGCATCTATAGTTAATAGATGTTAAATGAAAGTTTCAAAGCAATTCAATGGGAAGAGAATCCCAGTGATGTCTGCAGGAACAACTAGATTGCTATATGGGAAAGAATACAAACCTCAAACTCTACTGCACATGAAATAAAAATTAATTCAAGACCGAAACATACAAGATAAAACCATAAAACTTCCAGAGGAAAACATACATGGATATCTTTTTTTTTTTTTGTAGTTTTTGGCTGGGCTGGGTTTGAACCTGCCTGCCACCTCTGGCATATGGGGCTAGCGCCTTACTCCTTTGAGCCACAGGTACTACCCTACATGGATATCTTTTAGGATTAAGATTAAATAATTAATCACTATTACAATGAGGAATTCCATTTTATCAAGTATAAAATCTTCCACTTATTCAATATACTATAAAGAAAATGAATAGAAAAAGCTACTCACTGGGATAAAATAATTATGAAACATAACCCTCACAATCTTTGATCAAGATTATAAAGCAAACTGCTATCATTCAGTAGTAAAAAACACAAACAGCCTAATTACCAAATAAAAAGGCGGAGAGATAGGGTGGGGCAAACAACATCAAAATTTGCAAATGATGATCCGTAAATCACCCATAATTTGATTTGAAAGTGCTCAACGTGTTTGGGCATCCAGAAAATGCAAATTAAAACCACAAAAATAGAAACCACCACACACTCACTAATATGGCTAAATTTAAAAAGACCTACAACACCAAACAAATACTATTGAAGAGCAGTGACAACTCTCCTTCCTGTTTTGGGGACTATGAAATTTTATAACCACTCAGGACAAATGCTTATCAGTTTATCAAAAACTTAAATTAAACACAAACCTACCCTCTCAGCTAGAAGTTTTATTTCTAGCTGGTAAATCAGCTGGTAAGCCAGATTTTAGCCAAAAGAAAGAAAAACATATGGCCAGCAAAACATTTTTAAAACTATCTTCATAACAATTCTATTGATAATAACCTCAATATAGCAGCATGACAATCAATAGGAACAGGAGAAAGCACATTGTGGTATATTTACATAACGGGAGAGTACTTAGCAATTAAAAAGGAAACGTCACACAAAAAGATGGACGATCGGCAAAGGCTGAGGGAATCACACTGTACACAACGATTTCATTTACGTGATGCTCTAGAACAAACAGAACAAAGACTGGTTAAAAACATTTTAGAAAAGTCAGTATCAAAGAGTAAGTCTACTTAGGAAAGAGTACTGAGGGTCTTTCTGTGATAACGAAAAAATTCTATATATTGATAATCCCGTGGGTTATAGGTTTTATTATGTATTGGCAACAACTCATTGAGTAGTATACCTAAGATCTGTGCACTTAATAGTATGCAACCTAAAAAAAGGATTATAAGCAACCACTGAAGCTGCTAGGCCTGCAGAAATGTCTGCCTTCCTACACCCTCGGAGCAACAGACTCTGAACTCTTTTGCTTCGCTGCTGCTTTTGTATTTGTACAAGAAATGATATGAAGGCTGTAGAAGTAAGAACTGCCAAGATGCAGAGGCCAGGCATGCAACTTGGAACCTGTCGTACCCAATGTCTGCATGATTTTTCTATTTACAGTAGTGAAAATTTTAGTCAATTTCCATTGATTTAAACTACAGGTAGTTGGAATTATACCTTTTCTTTGACAATTTAAAGCCCCGTGGTCCCTATGAATGTAAATGAACTAGATATTAAGAATTAGACATGAGAGGGCTTAGGCATGGTGGCTTACATCTGTAATCCTAGCACTCTGTGAGGCTAAGACAGGAGGATCACTTAAGCTCAGGAGTTCAAGACCAGCCTGAGCAAGAGTGAGACCCCGTCTCTATTTAAAATACAAGAGAAAAAACAGCCTGGTATTGTGGCCGGAGCCTGTAGTTTCTGCTCCTTGAGAGGCTGAGGCAGGAGGATCATTTAAATCCAAGAGTTTGAGGATGGTAGGAGCTAGGCTGACACCACTGCACTTTAGCCTGAGCGACAGAGATTCTGTCTCAAAAAACAAAGCAAAAATAAAAAAGAATTTATTTTTCTTTTTAAGAGACATAGAATCCTCAATGTACAAATATACTCTTTAAGTTTGATTATTTTCACTAACTCATACTGCCTACAAAATGTTGAATTATTTCTATCCCATTAATTTGCCTGAATTATGTGTTCTGAGCAGTTGAGGAACTCACTAACTCATCAGAGTACAGTGTGTTAAATTTAACAATAAATAACAGTATTGTAGGACTCAGTAAGGGAGGGAAACAGCCATCGTGTGTTAGTCCTACTATTGGCCAGATTCTGAAGTACTGTTCTCAAATTACCTTCCTCCATCTACTTCCCATAAAGATTTTGTGAACTAGAAGTTATTTCCTTAAATCGAACTTAATTTAATTTAACATGAACACAAGAGCCTTTGAACTTTTTGCCATTCCATCAAGAAAGTTTTAGCTACGTTCTTATCCTTTTTCTCTCCATTAGTCTTTCTCCATATTTTATTTTGTGTAGGTTGTGTTTATACACTGTGATATTTCTTTTATGGTATTAGAAACACAACTCCATGGCACAGATGTACTGCTTAGCTGGTCATATTTACAAATAGCTCTAATCTTATATATGGGTTGAGTGGACATTAATTACAAGACATACATAATGATATTTTTCTTGGTTACTCTGCTGTGGTTTAAGAACATGTTTTACTTTGATAAACTGTGATCTCTCTCTCTCTCTCTGCTTGTTTTGCTTCACTCTGCAGTTTATAGTGAATAAAGTGGTAATTTATTCATTTATTTATTTTTCGAGTGCTGACTCTGACAGGCATTCTTCCAGGCACTGGAACTTCAGTGATAAAGAAAGTAGATAAGGTTTGTGTGCTTAGACAGCTTGCATTCTATCAAGAGGAGGCAGAAAATGAGCAAATGAACAAATAAATGCATAAGATTTTAGTTTCTGATAAATTCTAAATTCTAAACAACCAAAAACTGTACTTGACAACATATGGGAGAGATGGGAGTGGGCGGCAGCTTCCTTAGGCTGGGTGAACTAGAATTGAGATGTGAGAGATGAGTGGCCCAGCGATGATGCAGAGATCTAGGAAAGAACATTCCAGACTCAGCTAATAAGCACAAAAGCTTTGTGGTAGGAGTGCATGTGTTGAGAAATCCTTTGTAAGGAAATGTGGCTGGGACATATTCAGAAAGGGAAAGTTGATAAGAAGTTAGATCGGGAACATAGAAACCATACAAATCATTGCTTGGAAGCATTAGAGTGTTTTATGTCGGTGGATAACATCATCTGATTTACTAATTTAAAAACAGCCTGCTAGCTCTTAAGGAGCTTAAGTGAAGAGGTTATTGACCTAATCTAGGTTGAAGACAGTAACAGTCTTGGCTAATGTAGAAATACAAACTAGGAAGAATCTCACACATTTTAGAGGTTCAGCTGACATTACTTGCTGATAATTAGAACAAGAAAGATATATTTTCTAAATCATGAATCAAAGTAATATGATTAAATTTAACAAATAGTGACTGCAGGTGTAGTCTGTGCTAGATGTTCCCAGTTTGTGTTGGTGTTATAGGAGTAAAAATGCCTTAAAAGAGATGGTTGGACTTTAACTCAGACTTGATGACTGCACCTCAGACTCACTGAATTTGAGGGATGAGCCTAGGAATTGTAGCTTTGACTATTTTGAAAACCACTAGTGTGCTAAACACACCCCTGTTTGCCTCATGTAGAAGTGGGAAGGGGAAGTGCAAATGGGCTTTCCTCTCCAATTGTCCTCTCAGAGGTGAGATGAACGTGGTTGAGGTGCACTGTGGAAAAAGTACTTAAACTCAAGGTGAGGTACTGATGCTTCCCACAGGGTCTTATGCAAGGCAGTTTGAAAAAGAGTTATGCACATGAAGAGGCAGAAATTGGGATAAAGCAGTCGGATTACACCTAGAGAGAAAATAGCATACGTCACGTTTGCAGAGCAAGGGTAATGAGTGAAAGAGGTGAAAGAGAAGGCCAGTAACATTGGGAAACTTACAGACTGCGAGTTTCTGAGTGAATTGTGTAGTTCAGGAAATAATTTGATAATTTGGAATATAAATGTTGGAATTACTATTGATGACCAAAAGTTGCTAAGCATGAGAATATGATGGTTTAACCAGTCATCATTAAGCTCAGTGGTTTCTTGCCATTTTCATAACTTGGGGAAGGTTGGTTATAAGGCATGATGTAAAGGGTACTGATCCAAAACCAAGGTGTTCAGGGGAGGGGAAAGATTGGTTAGTTTTCCCTACCTTGTGAAGTTCCAAAAAGAGTAAGAAAGATGATTAAATCCTACCCATGTTGCTATTCAAACTGTAGTCCTGAGGAAAGAACATGCTTGGGAAGAAGCAGGAATAATATATTCTTTGTTTTGCTAGAGGGGAGCTGGTTAGAACTAGGCCTGTGACATAGCCCTAGCTAAAAATATTTCAACAAAATTGAGGGGTGGACTTTTTAACACCATTATGGCAAAGTATCATGTATTAGACTAGTGTACCTATGGATAACAGTTATAAGCTCTGGATAATGTTTATTCTAAAATGTACGATTTGAAAGCATTGGAAAGCCACCCAGAGGAGGCTGCTGTGGTCCTAATGATAGTAAAAGTCAAATGGAAATGAAAAAATTAAACACCCAAAATAATCATGAAAAAGAATAAATATAATTTATTCTGCTGACATTGTGTAAAGCTTAGTCATCAAGCTAGTATCATACTGATATAAAGACAGACATTTATATTACACATACAGATACATATATGTATCTACAAACCCTACAACTCAATAATAAAAAGTCACAATTTAAAAATGATACCTATAACTACAACAGGTCATAAATAAATGGCCAATAATCCTCTGTATTTTTTTCACTATTTGTCATTAGGACAATGAAAAGTAAAGCTACCATGTGATACCAATGGCTAAAAGTAAAAATAAAATCAAAGCCCAAAACAAATCCCAAACAAAATAAACCAGAACACCTGTTTGACACTGAATGTAGTTGAAGTTGTAAAGCAATTGGAAACACCATATATTGCTTATGGGAATATAAAATCCTACACCCCTTTTGGCTTCCTTTTTATTAAATCAAACATACAAAATGCTCCCGAGTTTCCTCTGGCTGATGTACATGTTGTACAGAGAATTTCTCCTCTAGTGTGGTTGAGACCTGTGGGTATGATGAAATAATCACTTCCTTGATTAGGGTACAATATATAAAACTCTGACCTAGACTAGAGTGAGATCCTGCTGCTGGCTTTGAAGGGTTTAGCTACTGTGTTGTGAGTTGGCTACATGGTTTGGACTTGCAGGCAACACTTAGAACTAAGAACAACCCGTGGCTGGAAGCCAGCAAGAAAATGGTGTCTTCAGTCAAACTATCTCAAGGAGCTGAATTCTGCCAACAACTTGAATGAGCTTGAAAGCGGACCCAAGATTCAGATGAGAACAGAAACTTACATATTTCTTGTGAGGCCTTAAGCAGAGAACTCCACTCTACCAGACTTCATACCTAGAGAAACAGGGAAATAATAAATGGGTGTTATTGTAAGCTACTAGTTTGTAGTAACTTACTAAACAGCAATAAAAAAACTAATGCACATTTGTCATCCTCCTTTTGCTGAAATTCATTCAATAGTTTTCACCTGCAGATTCTTTGAACTTCTTCATCTCCATCTCACTGGAACTGTGATATGTAAGTTGTAAAACCTGTTTGGTATGTCTGTGGAGGAGGAAAAAGTGAAGTGGCCCAACAAGTCGAAAACTAGAATTTCAATCTCCCTAGAATCAAAATTCCAGATTTACATCTCATAGGTCCTTGTCCCCAGGCACTGCTACCTTATGTGTATGGCTAATTTGATTCTCATCCCAAGTAACACTTTGCAATTAATTCTTCAGGAATCTCATCTGCACCAAAGATATTTTGTTTTAGGTTGTGTTCCTGGTTTTATACCCTTATGTTTTTTCTAAAGGTTGAAGCTCATTTACTTATAACTGGCACAATGAAATAATCCCTCGGGTCTCTCCCTTCTATTTATCTGTTCTTAATGGAGCCTAAAATAACCTAGGGCAAGGGCGGTACCTGTGGCTCAAAGGAGTAGGGTGCTGGCCCCATATGTAGGAGGTGGCAGGTTTAAACCTAGCCCTGGCCAAAAACTGCATAAAACAAAACAAAACAAAAAGCCCCCCAAAAAACCTAGGGAAAATTTAGAAATGTTTCAAGACTTGTGTTCTTTAAAACAGCCAAACATTTTATTCGTAAATACTGAAATACAGACAAATGGATTTTAAGGGAGGATGAAAATGTCTGTTTTAAGTATACAGATTAAATTAATACACTTTTAATTTATTTCCGTTTGCTATGCAACTTCTACTTCTTAATCCAGGGGTCAGTAGAAAACTGAACACCAATTTCTGACAGGAAAAAAAGGTCATCAAGAAAACCTTTTAGAAAAGAGCTATTACTGCTATTTCTCTCACCTTTAATCAAGACTTTGCTCAGACTCATCATTAAAAAATACTTCCTATTAAGCTAGATTTCAACCAGATTAATATGATTCTGTTCATGTGACAGCTAATTTGGAGCAGGTCCTTGGCTAAAGATTTTTGAGGGGCTCCATGATTCATGATGGTTCAATTCAGGGTAGAAGCCAAGGGTCTAGACACTCCACTTGGCTCTCTTACTTATCCCACATTTTTTTTTTCTTTTTGGTTAGCAAAATTGTGATTGTGTTGATTTGCTTAATATCTGAAAAAAGTAGTGTTCCATGAGGTCATGTATGAGACTGTCTTATTCCCAAGCATTTTCTAACTGAGCACATTGCTAGTCATAGGATGGACAAATTCTAGTATTTGCTGAAGTGAATGAAATAGCTCTTGACTTAAATTTGGGAACCAAATTAGATGTGCTCTTTTACTGTGTTATTTATTTTCATGGCATTGTAGCCAAATTTCTCTCTGCTAAATTCTGGGTCCTAGAGATTCAGAGAATGAATCCACGGACCACTGAGTAAGTGAAAGGACAGAATTTATTGATAGATAAAGAAATTGATAAGTGGAAAGAAAGGAATGGAACTTCCGGCGGTGGGGGGGGGGGAGCAAGTGGGAAGCCTGTTTGGGATTTCTGTCTAAGGGTTTATATATGCGTTTCCTATCCTGTGGGCAGGGAGTTTTGGGGAGATAGAGTGTATGTCTGGTGTATGTCACAACTGTTGGTGCCAGAGGCTTGGGCAGAAGTTAGTTGAAAGGAATATGGTCCTGCCTGAGGCACATGTCTCTGCTCTGGGTAAAGCAGTAGGGTGTGTTCCGAGCGAGGCAGCCCAGATGAGATACTGGGCAGGTTTCTTTTTATGAATGTTTGTCTGGCTAATGTACCCTGCAGAGAATCCTTTTGTATCTAGAGTTGGGGTCTGGATCTGAGCCTGTGTGGGCCTAAAAAAATATGGTCTCTGTTCATCTTTGAATGGCAGAATCCTGTATTAGCATCCTATAGAAGAGGGAGTAAATATCCCATTTATGGACTAAAAATATTTTTAAACAAACGAATCAGAATCTGAAACCAGATATGTGGAATCACATTGCCCTGTCAAGGCTGAGAACGTAAACATCCACTTTGCTAGAGAATCAAACAGTGGATCTAAGGAAGGCGTTTCTTTGCTGCCATGAAGCCCAGTAAAGGATATGGAATATGCACTTCTAAGTTGGGCTGGCTTATTCCAGTTATTCAAAGACACATTAATATAGGCAATTCTGTGAAGAAATTGTACATAAATAAGTCCACAGATCAGTTCAGTTTAAAATAGGGAGATTATTTAGGTGGCCTTGACTTAATCTTATGAGCCCTTTTTAGCAGAGAGTTTTAACTGGCTGTTTGCATAAGTGAAAGTCATGGAAATAAGCACCAGGTGGGGAAGAAACCAAACGTTTATGTTGAAAACTGCCCATGGAGCCACATGACAGGAAATTATGAGCAGCCTCTGGAACCTGAGTGTGATTCCGCCCATCAGCAGATGGAAAATGGAACCTCAGATCTAAAATGGCAAGAAAATGAGCTCTCGGCCATCAACCACTGTGTTTGAAGACGGCCTCGTGCCCAGGTCAAAACTTCAGTTCCGGTCATCACCTTAATTTCATCCTGGTAAAACCCCAAACAGAGATCTGGTCATGACTTGTATGGACTTAACAACACACAGAAATATGAAGAAGTAAGTAGCTACTGTTTTAAGTTATTACATTTATGATAATTTGTTACATGAAAATAAGAAGCAAAATATAGAGAATGACTTCAGCATACTGGAAATTAAACTGAAAGTTATGATTTGGTGATTTGGTTGTGATTTGGTTTCATACCAGATTAGAGAAACTGATGATGAATGTTCCTAATGACACAATACCCAATATGACAATATTAGAGTGGGGGTCCTGCTCTGTAAAATAAAGTTTCCCCTTCAGAAGGAGTTGAACTTTTTCTAATTTTCCTAGGGGGTTATTTAAAAAGTACATATTTCCATATTTGTACATATATATTCCCAAACATTGCCAATTTTTCTCTCTAATGTAGAGAGACAGTAAAAAAGATCAGTGGCTTCCAGAGTTTAGAATAAAGGAAAGTAAGAATGGTTGGAGCACAGAGAACCCTCAGGCAAATAAGCTTACTGTATAATGCTGTAATGGTGAATATATGTCATTACAGATTTGTCAAAATCCCTAGAATTTACACCGCCAAGACTGAACCCTGATGACACCTTTGGACTTCAGACAATACTGATGGGTCAGTGTCCATTCACTGATTGTGATCATAACAAACCGGCCATTCACTGTGGTGTGGGATGAGGGTTGTGTGTCTGTGTCTTGCGGGCAGGTGTGTATGGGATCTCTTCCCATTCAATTTTTCAGTGAGTCTAAAACTGCTCTAAAACATAAAGTGTATACAAATAAAAAGTAAATGTTTATTAAAAATAAAATTATGAAAAGAAAAAAAGGAGTATGTGGTCTAAATCTGTTCTAAGATTGGAGATCTGTGAATTCCAATAATGTCTGTTACAGAAGAAATAGAGAGATGCGTAGGAGATACTTGGGAGAGGGGTTGTGAGGGAAGGTAAAACAGCACGATGAAGGTGAGAGGGAAAAAGAGAAAAACGCTGAGAGAAATATATAATGTCATTTAGCTTCAAATTCTATTTCTATAAAATTGGAATAGAGCCACATTTCACAGAGAGTGGTTGTGCTTAGTTTATGATAATGGATTAGTAAATAATATGCTTTCTTATTGTCATTAAAATTGTTATAATTTGTTACATTTTACTTGTAAAGAAAAAGAAATTATAAAGCCTTACTACCAGTGAGAGGTATAATCCTTCAACAAAACTACTCACTTGGGGTATTCGTTTCTTAAATTTGGAGTTAGACTCAAACACAGTCACATAATCAATACAGAACACTTGTTTTGGTTTGAGTTAATGTTGAATGTGTACCATTTTCAAAAAGAACATGTAAATTGTGGATAAGTAACCAAAGATTCTGACTGAACTTGTCTCCAGGACTAAATAAATTTACTGTGCATAATGGTGAAAAAAGAGTCCTGTGGGATACCACGTCAGGACTCCAATTCTGTGTTTCTTTGATCTTTTTTTTTTTTTTTTGGAGACGGAGCCTCAAGCTATCCCCCTGGGTAGAGTGCCATGGCATCACAGCTCATAGCAACCTCCAACTCCTGGGCTCAAGCGAGTCTCCTGCCTCAGCCTCCCAAGTAGCTGGGACCACAGG